>JAQFZP010001669.1:0-17747 GCA_034695745.1 Geophilus truncorum
CGATGAGTCATCAGCCGACGAATGAGCGTTTCGAGCCCGTTGATTTTTTTCACGAGTCGGCAAATGGCTTTACCGATGTCGTACCCGTGAACAGGTACTTGCCATACCTTTATCATTATGTCCTTCAGAATTAGAGTAATCTCATCGTAATCTGAGTCTGGGGGTGATTTCACTTGTGCCACGTTTTCTTTGACCACTCCCATACACTTCACTTTGGTCTCTTCTACAGTTTCGGGCGCTGAATTCACTGATAGATTAATCAAATCTTCCATAGTGATGGAATTAAGTTAAAATAACGAGGAATAAGACTAGATGCTTATCGAAACCAATCCTTGTGATTGACTAAACTGAGTCAATGAAATAAAACCAAAAGGTGACGCAATTAGATATCACATGGTCTTTAACTGGACTTCCCCTTTCTATAAAAAGATCCTTTAAGCACCTGACATCTGGTGGGTTTTAGCTCAAACTCAAACTGAATTAGATAAAATAACAGATAAAAAGTTTTAAGATGCAAAACTTATTTTTATTTCCTTCACGCATTAAATTCGTAGCAATAAAAATACAACAAACGCTTTGTTTTAATATATAGTACGATACTTGCATGAAGAGGCAATTGTAATGGCATGAGGAGAGAAATAACACTTAAATTCCTATTTATTTTGGCAAAAGGCACGATTAGTTTAAAAATTCATGAAAATAGTTCTTTTTCAAGATTTAAAATACGTATTAAAAAAATCTATCCGATGTAATAATCATCTCTCTACTCGGCTTTGTATCTCAATATATACATAAAAGAACCTCGAAAAAATAAAAATAAAAATAAAATTCACTGAAAAAAAAAATATGATGAGAGTTCATCTACACGAAAGGCACGAAAGACAATAAGTGTTTGCTGATGTTCGGTCGAAAATAGATATCGCAAATTCATGCAAAAATAATAAAAACAAAATAATTAATATCACATATTACTATTGTAAAATATTAAAATATTTTCCTGACATTTGTGTGTTTATAAAAAAAACAAAACATAAAATTAAAAGTTAATCAAAAGTGGAAGACGAAACTAAGATTATTATTGGTTTGTTCGGCCCTCGTTGTTTCTATTATTGTACGATGAGTACCGACGTCCCAACTGCTTCACCCTTTGAACACAGTACTTCAAAATGCTGTTCTTTCGTCTTGGGGGTCGCTTTCCTAGTCACTGCTGAGGCGACTGTGATCTCGGCAGTGGCGGCAGCGAGCCGTTCGATGCCGTCGTGCTCGCATTGTTACTGTTCGAGTTGCCGTTTAAGTCGCGAGACTCTTTATCGGAGCTGAAACTGCCCTTGGATTCATTGCTCTGACTCCGTTGGTAGATTCCGCTCCGTCCGCCGCCGCCCCCGGGAGTGCCGGGGGTCGCGGCGCCTCCGCCGATGCTCGCAAATCGACCGAAGAGACTGTCACTGCGCACATTTCTGTCCCCGCGGATGAAGCCTTCCAATTTGTCCACGCATGCGTCTTGGTAGTCGTGAATCCACCTTAAAAAAGTAAAAACAAAAATGTAATAGAAATAATTTTTAAGAAAAATTACTAAAATTTACCTGACGCCATTGAAGTAACAGACGGGTCTCATGTCTTCGGGTAGATTTTCGGGCTCCGGCCATTGGAAATTGTCAATGATTGGAATGATATTGCACTGACTTTCCAACGCAGTGACGATCTCTCTGTGAACCCAATCTTTGCACTCGGTGTCGCCGATGCATCTGTCGAGAGCGTTTGGCGTGAGGACGAGCAGGAAATGTTTGGCTTGTCTGATGCTTTGAAGGAGATTGATGTCGAATTTTCCCGCTTCAAGTCGCTCGACGTCGATGAATACAGAAAAACTTCGCAGTTGCAAGTGAACTTTGAGTAAACTAAATAAAAAATAATAGATAGATCAATATGTTGTTGCAATAAAATTCAATTTAACACTTTACCTGGCTAGTTGCGATCCGTTTGACCGGCGATAACTCACGAATACATCTAAATTCTTATTAGTGACCATTGGTGGTTCTTCACCTATACACGTAATTCCAGACAAATCTTTAAAGAAAAAAAATAAAATTGTAAACTTTAAACAGTTCATATCCTGGAGTTTCAAGTTTCTTTAGTGTATTGGTTTACAGATTTACTTTAAAACAAAATGGTAATTCAATAACAATGGCAAATATAGCAAACTCGACACTCAAGAAATATTTTTTACATAAAATATGTAAACTTACTTCGCATGGTCTCCATAATTCGAAGCCTGTGAATGCTATTGTCGATGGTGCACTCCTGGATGAGTTGCTCTTCCGAGAGATACCTGAGAGCGTCTTTGTCTATCCCAGAATGCAGCATCGGATATGTATACTGCGAATACTCGCTACCGATATTTTGTAGTAGTTGGTTCAAGTTGGTCGGGTCGCACGAAGAGTAGTCGGCCATTTTCTTTAAAATCGCTAATTCTCGTATAAACCTAACAACAATTTCAAAAAAAAAAAAATTAATTTCATCAATCAAAAAAAGAAAAGTTCAATTTTTCAACCTCTTTCGTAAAATCCCGTTCATAATCCCAATGTCGTCTTTTAAATTCTCCTCCGTCAACTGCAGCAGCAGATCTCCGTCGACTCGACTGGCAACGAACTGATTCCTCAGATCGCTGAACCCGATTTGCGTCACCCACTCGATCACATCCTCCACCGTCCACAACGGCACTTGTTGGCTCAACTTGTGCGGCACTTCCTCTCCGATCAGCCGCAGCGCCTGCGCTGCGAACTTCGAAGCTATTGCGTTCGGACTGCTGGCCACTTTCTTCAACGGCTCGATGGCGCCGATTTCTCGAAAAATCTATATTAAAAAAAATATTATCAAATCAAATCATATTTAAAAAAAAAAAAAAAAATTAACACCTACATCTGTATTTCCTTGTTTCTTCTTAATCCCTGCTTCCATCGAGAAGTGAAAAGCGGACAGACTTCGAGCCTCTTCCCTCTTGCTGTTCAAAACAGGCACGAGACGCATCAACCAGTTCTTCGACTGTCCGTGTGCATGTGCCACATTGCTGTTGGCGAAGTCCGCGGGAGTTCTCGACGTGATGAAGGGTTCCACCAGATCCAGGGTGCCCGACTTGAGCACGGCGGCCTCGATTTCCTTGTTGGCGACGAGCGACGCGATGGCAAGGCACGCGTAGTACTTGATGTTGTCGTCAGTGTGAAACGCCAGTGGGAAAAGCCACATGGGAACTTTCCTTTTGATCATCTGCTGCTGGTTCTCCGAACCCCCGTACAGGGACAAGTTGGCCAGAGCATTGGCGCAATGGCGCAATGTCTCGACGTCGCTGCATCTGCACTCGTACAGAATGGCGTCGAGACCCCCGAGACGGATCACATCGCCACACGTGCCTTCCGAGTGCTTGAAGAGATGTTCCAGAATGCCGGTGCCGACTCGCGACTGCGCTTCGTCGTTGCGAGTGCTGCATTCACGAGCCACTTTCACCGTCGTCTCGAGACCTTTCTCGGCCACGTGCGCCCGGTTCTCGGTCGTGAGGCATTGCTCGAGCACGCTTGCGTTGGCGAACTGCACGTCTTCGCGTACTGAGCTGAAGTTGCGGATGATGATGTCGAGTCCCCCGTCGATGCGCAGTGTGTTGCACAACGTGGAGCCGAGTTCGTGGCCGTGCGACGGCACCTCCCAGGCTTTGCACATCATTGCATTCATAGAGTTGAGGTATGGCAACGACTCCTCTTCTCCCAGAATCTTGAGTTGTTTGATGAAGGAACGCATGATGCCGGTGTATTTGATTTTCACTTTCTCCACCTCGGAGCGCGTCGAGTCTGAGCGGAGCTGGTTCAAGTCGTCCAACATGGCCGGACTCAACTCGTAGATGAGTTCCGATGTCGCAGATGAGCTGGACATTCCGTTGACCATCGACATCAGTCCAGAACCAACCTTTAAAAAAAATAAAAATTAAAAATTTCATACATTCCAGAATTTTATTTTTTATTTTTTTCTCGTACTTCGCTGGTCATCAGCGAGGAAGACGACTTCGTGCATATTCCTTTAGCAGTTATGGTCAGTTTGGACGAACTTGATTTGGCAAGATGAGTTTCCTGATGAGTAACACCCTATAAAAAATTAACGAGTTAAAAATAAATCAAATTTCCGCTTGTTCTTATTTCTTAGATTCTAACCTGGCTACTTATAGTTTGCCGCTCTTCCTGTTTGGCATGCGCCATTTTCTCAGCCGAAAATCCTTCCGTGGCCAGCTTCATCGACGCTGCAGCGGCGACTCGCTGCTCCTGCTGCACCACATCTCCACTGGTCATCTGTCGCTGCTCCTAGAAAAAAATTCAAACAATTCTCCAGTTTAAAAACACACAAAAGAATTTCTAAAAAAAAATTTAAAAAAATATAAACTTTTATTGGCTTTTGTTAAGTCTTATTGATAAAAGCTCATCAGACGTACTTACATGTCTCCTAGACTCATTGAAAAGCCCTCTCGGCACAACGACGCCGAGCGGGCTAAACGCGCGAATAAACTCATCTTTTATGTTCCCGTTTTAAACCCCGTTTCTTTCATCGCTCAATTAAATCACCATTCCTGCGTCTGGGTTTCTATTTCTGGCCCTCGAAACCGGCAGACAACCATTTTGAATAAACAAAACTCACCCCGAAATCGACGAGCAGAATTCTGGGCATTTTCTATGGCGGCAACAACAATAAATCCATTGAAAACTTCTCGTTTCTACACTCCGATCCACTTCCTTCACCAAAACTCATCCGAGTGGGCGGACTACGACGAGGAACCACCAAAAATAACCATCAACTCGCCCCCGGCACCCCCCCTACCCACCCACAACATAACTGCAACCACGACTCGGGTCCCCCACAAACAACACAAATATCGCAGTTGCGCAGTTCAACTTTAAACAAAAAAAAACTACAACAAAAACATAAATAAATAACGACATTTATGTCGATAACCCAGATGTGGACATTACCAAATCTCTCGTAGTCCTCAGCACGCTCATGTCACAGCGCACCTGATTCTTCCTGCGTCGTAACGGTTTATAGAACCATCACCGTGGCAACGGCTGAGGTAATCACGAACCCTGGCACTGTTCACCCAGTGTGGGTCGTACAAAAAAAGTAATAACTTCACATTTTGGCCGTGTGCCCGACCCAAGGGACAAAAAAAGAATTTTTTCCACTTTTTTTTATTTTTTTTAAAATATATTCAATACCTGCTTTATGCCGGCCATTTTCTCGGCCGAAAACGACTCCGTCTCGAGGGTTTCTTTGACGGCGGCCGATGCCAACTTCTCCTCGTAGCACTTGTCTCCCGCCTGAAGTCTCTTCATCTCCTGGTTGGACGCGGCCACCTTCTCCGCGGAGAAGTTGTCGGTCGTCACCTTCATCTTGGACGCCTGCATGACCCGCTTCTGTTCGAACTTCATCTCCGGCTCGTCCATTTCGAGCGGCTCTTCGCCGATGGGTGACCGGTCGACGGAGAATCCGCGTTGGGCGGCAAGTTTGGTCGATGTGGCCGAGGACGAGCTCATAGCCGTGGCGGCTGAGGACGAGCTGCTGAGACTGACGCTGCGGCTGAAGTTTCGGTGGTTCTCCATGGTTTTAGACGACTCGTTCTGCTGCTGCTGCTTCATCTCGCTCGACGACAGTGAGTGGTGCATCATTTGCGAGCGCTTGCTGCTCACGCGGCTGCTGGAGCTGCTCGATGACGACGTGTTGCTCGTCAGCACTTGCTGCTGTTGCTGTTGCTGTTGCTGCTTCTCGGCTGCTGCCATGTGTTGAATGTCGTACGGCTGGCTGTTCATGCGGTTCATAAACATGGCTTTTTTGCTAGCGAGGTTCTCCATCAGGTTTCGCCCGCCGCCGTTCACCATCGTCTCCTCATCGCTGCGACTCCCGTCCAAGGGCAACTCGGACATCTAAAAAAAAAAATAAAAAAAATAAAAAAAGTTAAAATTATTTCATTTCTGGTTAATCCCAATTCCCACTTTTGTTTGTTTTTATAGCTATCCCCATAAACCCATCAAATTAATCTTTCATCACGCGCTGAGCTTCTTTTTTACTTTGCTGAGTCCTGGAAGGGGGAAGGGGGTGAGATAAGCGGTTGTTAATGTCACGCTGAAACCAGACGCAATCTCTTAATTAAAAGTCTGCATCTGGTAACTAGCAAAAACACAAGATAAATAATAGAAAATGGCTGATGGGATTAAAGTGACTTACGTGAATAACCATCGAAGGCATTTTACAACTTTAAACGGTAATGACAGTGCAAAAAAAGACGCAAAGAGTCCACCAGATCAAGGCGGAATAAAAAACGGCGATTTTGATCGAAGTCGATAATTCGTATTGAGAAAATTCGTTCGTGGAAAATTCGAGAAAAATCGCGGAAAAGTCGTTCGGATTCGACGAGGAGCGCCCAAGTCGAGTCGCGTCGCTGAGTATGTCGAGTGACATGGGTCTCGGCACCTCTGCGCTTAAATAGCCGCTCCCACGCGAGGAGCAGACGCCGCCAGTTCTGCTGGTAAAAAACAAGACGCGCACGTTGCTGACATCAGTGATTTTGCATCGACGACGAGAAACAACACCGTTCTGACTCATTTTACTACTTAATTTAGCCGCGTGCACTCATCGAGTATTTATAAAACACGCTTTTAAAACATTTAACTCACTTTGAGCAAGGTGAAAAGTAATGGAAAATCCATGGCTTTGCGGCGAGATCCGCTCGTCATCTTTTCGCATGTCAAGTGTCAACTAAACCCTTTTTAGTTTGTTTACCTCAATTTATAACCTCACAGAGTCTGCTCTGGGAATAACTGCATCAACGTGCGATTCCAGGGATGTGGAAAATAGAACGAGGGCACATTTCCACTTATTCCCCATATATAAATATAAGAAAAGTGTAACGAGAAGTTTCGGAGTAAAGACGAAGATGAAAATGTTCCAATAAATTTACAATTTTTTTTCTCTTAAGTTCCAACTTACAAATTTCGACACTAGGATTTTTTAGTTACACCGGAATTTGTTAATTTAGCATCAGTTTATTAAAATTTATAAGGGGAATTTGATCTATGTATTTTTAGATCTTTTCTAGAGAAATTAATTTCATATATATTTATACATATAAAAAAAAAGGAAAAAAAAAGTGCATAATGACGTAATTTTCTTACTTGCATACAAGGAAAGAAAATTAGGTACCCAAAAAAAGAAGAAAAAAAAGTAAAAGGTGATAAACAACCTGTCTCTGTGCCAAATATCGCACGCTTAAAAGGTAATGGGAGTTTTTACATTTTTTTTTTGCAGTCTTTTTAATTCCTATATTATTTTTCACTTATAATCAATCATGACGTCACTGCTCTGTAATTTGTCCTTGCTCTTCCGTGTTTTTAACTCGGAGGGAAAAAAAGTGATTTATAGTGGATCTTCGAGATAGGTAAGTGAGGATTTGGAAATTAGAAACAAAAAGCTTTGACCTCCTTCTTACAAATCCCTCACTTGATGAGCCGCTTCCTGTTGCAGACCCATCACTCGAAGGAAAAAAAAATCCTCATTAATTTTCTGAGTTTAAAAAACGGGAGGGGTTTGGAATTTTTTTTTTTTTTTGATAGAAAAAAATGGCAGAGAGAGCAAAACATTTGTAAACTCCACCCAGACTTAAATGGAATTCAAATTCAAGGTCAAAATAAAAGGTTGTTGTATAAATATACAGTAAATCTAAAAAAATACATTTCTTTTTTTAAAATAAAATTTAAATAAATGATTTTGATATTTAAAAAAATATATTAAAATTCAAGGATCACGATAATCGGTGTTGAAATAACGTGAACTGTGCACTCACACCCGTAGCTCATCGCATTTCAACGCTTCTGACACCTCGAAAGTTCAATCTGGCCTTGGATTTGCGCAAATGTTTGGTAAATCCACACAAAACATGCAACTAAATGTTATTCTCCCACAATTCCCCGCACATAAACGTCAAATCGAAAATCATCGATTAAATAAATTTACGATTTTACTGTTTTACGATTCACTTGCGACCCATGAGGAAGTTCGTAAATTAAACTCGGGTCTCGACACCGAGAGAGAGAAGAAGAAAAAAAAATTAAAAAACAAACGCGGGGTGGCGGAAGAATAAGACGAACGTGAAAAGTTCCCGCCCATTCGAGTCATTAACCTTGAAACACTCACTTGTCACGTATGGGGGAAAACACCTGTTGCGCGAGGGACCTTATGCGTGGGTTTGCAAGGGTTAAATGTGGAGAAACTCGTCATCCGACACCAGACACGCGTCAAATTACATTCCGTCTCGTTTTTTTCTCTCTCCGATCTATTATTTCATTACGAACCGGCCATTTTGCGATTACAAACAAAAATAAAAGAGGAAGACGGTGTTTGAGACGAATCCCGTGCCCGGAGCAATGAAATAAGTGGCTCCCGAGCGACTTGACGGCGTCTCAGAGGCGGGGGTGGTAAGGGGGGCCACCAACAGCTGCGCGTTGCAAAAAGGAACGCCAAGGACGTGGTTAAGGGTAGCCATCGACTAAATAACCTTCGTCTTTTTTCTCGCGCTCTACACCTGTATTGAATTTGTTGATTTGTCGTGATATGCCACGATTCGTTCTGTGTTTAGTCATTGTTGTCATTTGTTTCTGCGAATGGTGTCCGCCATTACGAAGTTGATACCAGTCCACGAGTCAAAGGTCAAGCGGCTAGCGCTCTTCTTGGGACCTCACTTTTTTTTTTTTTTTATTTATCTTTCGGGGAATTACAGTGGATTAACCTCGACGATAGGAATTGAAATGAATTTTTAATGAATCTTTAACGAATTGGATTGAATAATTTTGTTGCATTCAAGTGTCACTTGTGCGTAAATGAAAATAAACGAGTTACGATGCATTAGTTGTTCGTTAATCTTTTAAGGAAGGGAGAAAATAGTTGATGCTGGAATTTCGAGTAAATTCCATACCGACTTTAAAATCTCAGCCAAACATTCCTTTTTTTATTTGTTTATTTATTCATTTGGATTCCTTTAAATCCGTGTCGATAAAAGGAAATTAAATTGGAAACTGAAGAATTTCACATAAAAAAATTTTCTTTTCAGTGGGATGATTAAGTTATTATTAATAAATAAATAAATAAATAAATAAATAAACAACAGGAGAAGGATTTTCAGTGCAGTTATCAATGCACGTAGTGGGAAAAAATTGAGTCACACATTGAGATGACGTCTACTTTTTCCTTCATTCGAAACAAAATGCCAATCAAGCCCAACTTTTGCTCTGATAAAAGTTTTTATCTAAAATTTATCAACACGAATAATGATGTCGTATTTACAGACAGGTGATAAAACTTCACTTTCGTTTACTTTTGCACTCGACGTGAATTTCAAAACAAACGCAAACCAAAAACCTTAAAATACACCGCCTTCAAACATCCGCTCGACCTCACGTTTACAGAATTGCACGAATTCTTGCAGAGATAAATATAAATAAGAAGAAGAAAAAAAAAATCTATACCTGTGAAAGATGATGTTGGAAGTAAGTCGCCATCACGAGTGTTTTCTCGTCATTTCACGCGCCGTTCGCCCGAAACTGTCACTTTTACTCTTTCCCTCGCTTTTGATCATGCAAAACCGTAAATCGATGTTGAAAACCCGTTCGTTCGTGCAGAAACTCGGCTTACAGCACCCATGAGCTGCGTGCGGTCCCGTTGCTGCGCTTGCGGCTTCACTAACCTCACCGAATGCAGCGCTCGTTATGTGATTCCACAAACCGCCGGTGGAGGGAGTTGCGCAACTTTGCGCTGTCACCAGGAAGTGCGGGTTGCGGGACAAATGAGCATCGACGAAGTACAAATGCGAGCACTTCTCGGTATCCCAAATAAGTTAATTAAAAGATTATTAAGACTGAATAAAAAGGTTAAAAGGAAGCTCGACCAGTCACCAAAACGCTTCCACACCCAACAGGAATAAGTGTTGACGTCACCTTGACCTGAAAAAGATTTCTTCTCAATGGACGAGAAAAAGGGAGGAGTGAAATGTCGTTCTGATTCATTCATGACTATGTTTTTCGAATCATATTAAATAAACAAACATTTGGAAATACTCGAAGAGGGATAAAAATAAACCTGTTGAAGCCGGAATTGTTCCATTTTATCACTCGTGACTTATCGAGTCTTAGTTTGTACACGGCAGATTGGAAAGTGATAAAGATATAATGGAAGAGCCGTGAAATAAATTGTATCAATAACCTTGGGCGAGTTTCACGTTTTAATTTACAACTACGCTTTAAGATTAGCCAAATTGACCGCTGCTAAAAGCATTTGTTGATGGAAAAGTTAAAAGCGTCATTGGGACGTAAAGGCATTTTAAGAAACGTGTTTGAGAGATATTATGCAAATTCTGAGTTAAGTCTGGTGATAAAGATGACACTGCAACCAAAAGGGCCTAAATCAGTTTACAGCGCACGCGTGCACCTGACGACAACTCTGAATATGAATGGAGAGTATAAATAATTGTTAAAAAAGAACTCACAAATAACCTTCAACCGAAAAAACACCTTCAGCTAACCTTTTAACACCACCTGCACACGACTGATACATACCTTAATGCCATTTACACATTAAGTACTTTGTAAACGCACGTGGTGGTCACAAGATTTAATTTCCAATATTTTTCTCATATAATAAAAACAATACAAACTAATTTGAAAAACATTACCGTAGTAATATTTTAAGCCTAAAATAACGTGGGCAAAGTCGATAAATTTACACAAAATATATTCTTACCTCAGTGATAAGAGTCCCAAAATGGAGTTATTGCAAATATGTTGACAATGAAGGAATAAATTTAGCATAAACTACGTCGTTTCGGTTCTTATCTGAAGTTTGTAAATAAAAAAGGCGTTCCTCGTTCAGTTACCGTTCGCACTCTTACGGGGATATATCAGTCAACTTTGCTCCACAAGATGAGTCAGAAAAAACTCGAGTGGGAGTCCATTGAGGAGAAGAAGAAGGAGACAGGGCGCCCCTCGCCTCGATTTGCGAAATGACTCACTTAAAGGTCAACGCCAGAAGTTTCAGCAACTTACTGCAAATAACTCAACTTACACAAAATGTAAAATGGCAGACGAGCCATATTTGGAACACAAGTTGCACATTCAAACAAACACTTAAAGAGATACTTCGGAGAAAAAATCCGCGGGGAAAGTGAGTGTAAATAAGCGGGAGCAACGTCTTTATGGTTTCTTTTCTAATTCCAATTCCTCTTCACCTGATATGTAAACAAAACTCAGATGAAATCGCAGTCCTGCGAACATCTGCACATCTCTGAAAAGCCTTTTTCTCATCTCCCTTTTCCCTTCAAGGCCGCAACATGGTTTGACAAGTTTATTTTTATTTTTTTTTTTTTTTAATATGTTTTGAAAATTGAAATTGAAATGAACCATCTTAAATTTGAGGTTCCTGATTTTATCTGTTTTGGTTTTTTTTTTTTCTTTTTATTTATTCTTTTCTGCAATGCCAAAAAAAGGGGAAAAATATTGGGACTGCTCCAAAGTGTGCAACACCTGGTCTAGATATTTGCCCAAAAATAATCGACACGAATTCGACGTATAAACAAAACACAGAGAAAACGAGATGAGATAAAATTAAAATGAAAAAGTGGATTATTGCATTAAGTAGTGACAAGGGAGATAAATTAAACAGAGAGAAAAAAACTGGAAAAATAAGTTTTTTTTATGAGTTTTAAAATATACAGTCTTGTTTCTTTAAAAGGGATAATGATATGTTGCAATGTAAGTAAAATGAAAGGTTTTAAACCGACGTTGAATTTGTCACAACAAGATTAAATCATTAAGTTCCTCCATCACAAACACGTGCATTGTGCATATGGCGTTGAGAATTGCTAAATATGTCGATCGTGGTGTAAAAAATGCCATCCCCAAGGTCCCTTTTTGATAAACGGAAGCAGGAAAAAATTTGAAATTAAAAGATACAAATTGGGCATTAAAGACAGGTTAAAAAAAATTGGATTCAAGGAAATCGGCCTCTAAGGCTCTAAGCCTATTAACTTTTTTTTTTTCTTTTATTTTTTATGATTAAACCACGAAAGAACCATAAACCATGATGGTGATTAATAAATAAAAAACAAAAATCATTATTTGATCTGAACACGAGCCAAGCCAAGGTTGGGAAATGTTCGATTTTTTGAAGAAGGATGCCTCAGCGCATCAATCACCATGACAACGAGTGATGCGGCATGTCAAACCCGGTTAATAAATGACAAAACGGAGCCACAAAGCCTTATTTTAGCCTCTTATCGCGCCCAGCTGCAACTAATTTTACTTTCAAACTGCTTTTTATCAACATTAACCCTAAAAACAACAAATGTTACTTTAATGTTATTTTTACAACATTAAAACAACATTCAATTTTTTTTTTTATTTAAAAAAAAAAAAACTTACATTTTCCCGACACTCCATCAACTCCTTCTTTTTAGTGGCCACCAACTGCCCTCTGCAAATCTCCGCATGAAACGGCCAGGATTTCGGAACCCTCCGAGCGACACCGCCGTTTCGGAAGTAGATCACAGAGCTATTAAACCTCCCAGTCGGACATTTATTCCCCGGCTCGCTCTGCTGTCGAATAAAAACCCTGGTCGTCCCTGGAGAGCGCACTGTCATTGCAACTCTGCCATTTCCCACACAGCCGTGACCAATGGCCATCCGCAGGCCCCACGTCGCACCGGAAGGCCGCTCCTCGTTGAGAATCGTGATTGCCGGGGTCGATCCTGACCATTGCCCCAGATCGTGGGTCTCTTCGCACTCGATTCCTTCGTTAGTCTCGGGTATGACACTGTTTCGTCGCATGGGAACTACGAACATCGCTTCACTGCACATCACGAAATGCGCAAAACCAAATCACAGGCGACATTATGATGCAATTTGAGATTACAGAAGTCTGCTCTAATATACTTGACAAACGGACATAAAAGTGCGACTTATTGAAGCTAAGTCTAGACCTGGGCCAACTCCAATGCCAAGGATAAGCGCATAACATGTTGATAATGTATTTTTAGAAGATTCTCTACGTACCAAAACTTACAACTATGTACACGTAAATGTGACGTGGAAAAAAAAAATAAAAATTAGAGACGTTTTTGTTTGTATTTATTACCTCGATTACTTTTCGCGTGTAATTTTATACAAGGTACAACTTGCTCTTTGATTATGATTTCTTTTTTATCTAGGTGGTTATAAATTTCTCGCTCGCAGTCATAACCCTGACCTATAGAAAGTACAAATTGTTTCTAGATAGAAGAATTTCATTTGTTCTCACGAACGTGTCCTCATTATGCATACAAAATAACTGCACATATTTCGTCTATTTATAACCGCTGATAATTTTTTTTTTTAAGTTTTTTTCTAACCCTAAAATTTTCCTGCGTTTATCTCTCAGATAAGTGGTAAAAAGTGATGACTTTGTAAAAATAAATCCTTTTTTGAATATTTTATTTTAAGTACTAATAAAAACCATGTAAACATCGTGAAAATCAGCTGCTTGCATTAGAAAATTCATTATCCTTAATGATCTAAAGGAAAGAGGAGAAGAAAACCCTTTCAAGTTGATTAATCGATCAAATTGACAAGAGAAACAATACTAAGTAGAAAGTTACGTCACCATTTTAATGCACTCCCACGCACCGCAAGAGGTCGCCAACAACTTTGCGTGCTTCTTATGTCACCGCTCACACTTGACTAGCAACTCAAGTGGGAAAAACTGATCAATGTAAACATAAAAACGGCGCCAAATTTTTTTGATTAACCTTTTAAAAACTAGAAACTAAGATAAAATAACTCCACAAGACCACAAGCAAACCACTGCAAACCCGGAACCGCAAATTGAAATGACGTCAATCAATTTCAAGGTTAAGAAAAAAAAATTAGCGCATTGTAAATACCTTGTATTTATTTACCTAAATGTTAATGTAAAGAAATAAAATAATTACTTACCTTCGGTTGTTTAGCAGCACGAGTGCAACAAACTGCAGCGCCCATGGCGAAGGTGTGGTCCAATCATTCAAATCGTGAACTCGTAGACCCCGTAAAGCCCTCGGTTCGGTTCGCGTTTGATGCGATCATGTCAGTCGGGTTTTACCGCAGTGGTTTAAGGAGTTCGAAAGAAAGCACGTTAAAAATCCAAGGGGCGGTGGTTGGATCGCACGCCCACGCACGTCCACTCGCTCCACTTGACGCCGTCAGGGGGTTCCGAGTGCCGTCCAAAGTGTGAAAGGCTAATGTTGAGACGAGAGACTACAGTACGCACTGTGCGGACCCAAGGACATGTTCACCTGCAACTACATGTTGCTCTGGGGATGTACGTGAGCTTCAATTTATGCATCATCGTGGAAAAATGTTGTAATGGAGGAAAAGAAGTCGTTTAGTCTTTGGTTCACCTTTGATCTCTTGTTTTTTTTTTTTTGAAAGAAAAATGTGGAAAGTGTGAAAAAATTAGGATTCAGTTTCTTGAAACAAACATTGAATTATTTAATAACAGTAAATTTTACCAAGTGAGAATAGCTGAACATCAAACATCGATAACAATATAATAATAATAATAATAAGAATAGTACCGTATTTTTTTTTTTAACATTAAAATGTCGGAATTGAAAAATTAAACTTCCTCACTTTTTTTTATGGTAAATTTCTGTTAGGTTCTCGATTTTTTTTTTTTTTTAAAGTTCTTAACTGTATCACTTTTTGAAATGCACAAAAATAGTTATTATGTACACAATGCTACGAAAAAATAATAATAATAAAAAAATTAAACAAAATTTCAGTGTCTAATATATTACTTAAAAAAATACTTTATGCAACTCCAATATGGAGAAAAGACGTAAAAGTTTCGATTAAATGAATACACAAGATAATAATAAAAAAAGTGGAAAAAAAATGGCTGCCTATATAGTTGAAATTAAAAAATTAAAAAAAATCACCGGATAAATCTATTTTTGGTAATAACAAAATCACAGAGGATTGAAAGACAAAACTACAAAACACATGATAATAATAATAATAATAATAATAATAATGATAACATACTTTGATGGTATAATAAGTGATAATTCGTAATAACCTTCATTTAATTCCTTGTGCGCACAAGTAGCACCTTTTATTTATTTATTTATTTATTTATTTATTTATATTTTTAAAAACGTTCATTCAACGAGGAATGTGTATAGAGGAAAAATATTATGAAAGACTCGAATACGGTTAACGGTTTCCATTCTTTACATCTCATCCCCACAAAAACACATCTAAAAAAATAATCAATTTCATCATGATAATCTCGTATTCACCCATAGATTTTTTTTTTTAAATCTTTGCAGTGGAAACAAATGCATTACATAAACAAAACGATAATAAAAAATGATAAATTGATAATAAAATCGTAAAAAAACCTTACATTTTAAATCCGGCGCCTTGTTTGTTTACTTGCTTGTTTGACGACGCGTGACGTATGCGTGACGAGTCGTGACCGTGTTCAAGACTGAGAAAATCCATCCTCATGTCTTTTTCGGTGGGTGAAGTGAGAGTCAAGCTCGAAAGCGAACTTGATAGATTCATCGTAGACGCGATGCTCACGTTGCTAGGGTAACGAGCGGACGAATCTGGATCGGTGTCGTCGCCGGGTAACCCTGTTTCCACCATTGCTTCTAAGCAATTGACGAAGTGCTCGGCATTATCAGGTTTGGACGTCATCTAAATAAATTTCACTTGTTAAAATTTGATAGCAGAGGGGGTAAATTAATTTTTACCTTTGCAAAGGGCCCTGCAAATCTCCATAACCCACCAAACCCAACACCTAGATGAAATAAAAAAATTTTTTCAAATAAATTTAAAATTCTACCATTTTTCCTCGTTACTTTGTAAATAATGCAGTTGTTGTTGAGACGAATCTTCGCAATTCACGATCATGTTCTGGATTATGTTCTGGATCGCGTTTAAAATGACTTGGTCGTGGCATAACGAGAGAACACTTTGGATTCTCGAGTCTAGCAAGCTATGACTGTAATTACAATAATAAATAAAGCAAATTAGCTGCGATATTAAAACAGAAATTATTTTCACCACTCACATAACTGGAAACACTCGAGGAAAAACGACGGAACCTTCGGCTAAGTATTCGTATAAAATCCGCGTTTCATTTTCATCCGTTGTAAAACGAACCAAAGTTGCCTACAAATTAAAAAACAATTTTTTCAGATAAAAATCCTTCATATGAAAAGTTATAAAATTACCAAAACGGTTAGCAAAAGCGCTTGCGTTGGGAAATCGGTCAAGACTTCCGGATCCAACAAAACGTTATTCTCATTAGACACCGATATCCTGGCTGTGCGATCCCTGTTCGAGGCCACTGTGTCCAAATCCTGCGAGGTTCTGGAGGAAACAGACGCAGATACAGAACTGAGTGAATTGTCCGCACTTTTCTGCATTTTGGGTGTGGGCATAGAGCTGCTTCGCTGGGTCTTGAACAAAGGTTTAATACTCTGAGGGTCCAAATCGAGAGAACGCCAGCTCTTGGGGTCTTTGCTCTGATGCAAAGGTGGTGAGGTGGTCGGCTGAGACTGCGTAGATGGCGCCTGACCCAACACTTGATTTTGTTTCTGTAATCTCGCTTGAACAATAGCAGTTTGATCTAGCAGATCCCAGCTTTTCTGACGTCGGTTGGTAGACGTCGTGTTTGTTTGGGTCGTGTTCGCGTCACCCGATTGGCTGAAAAATGTAAACATTACGAGACCGGTTAAAATTCAAATGTTGTAAAAAAAAAAAAAAAAAAATTAACAAACCTCGTCGTAACACTGGTGGAATTAGTCGAATTCGAAGTCGTTTGCTGCGGTTGTGAACACATGTGTAAATGAAGTCCGACTGAAAAATTATCCGTTGAAGCTGATTGGGAAATATTTCGCGTGCAGCCGTGTTTTAAGTGGCATCGATTGCGAACTTCGTCCGACACTGACACCAGAGCTAATATTAAGTTAAAAAAAATTTAATAAAATTAATGACAAATATTAAATCATTTTTTAATACCTGCAAGATACGCCACGCTCTCCGACGTCACTTCAAACTTGTCTCGTTTACGTGGCCGGGCCACAATGCCCAGCAACATATTTAAAACGCGCGTCGTGCGCGAAACTGTAGTTGGTGTTGGGTGGCGGAACCCCTTTAACAGATGACCGACGAGTGCGAAGTGGAAGTTAGTATTAAAGCTTAAGCTGACCGCTTGATCCAGCTGTTTGAACTGCCATTCGAGAGGTTCGCGAGTCGACATCATAACTCGTTCCAAAGTCTGCATAAAAACCCAAAACTTACAAAACTTAATCTCAATTAAAATAGAAGCAAACATACTTGATCTTCGAACGTCCCCTGCGCATCGAGGGTGTGTAAATTTTGTTCCAAAAGCGCCAACCCAGACGCATATAGTGAGAGCTCTTCTAACTGAAGCACCGAAATAGACACCCAAAACAAAGCGCGATGAATGGGAGACTCGTGCCGAAGCAAAGGTTGCAGATGCGTGAGGCAAATGACGATGGCGTCGATCAACCCGATGTCGTTGAACGACTCTAAAGCTTTAACCAAGGTTCGAAGAAGCTGCTTCATTTCCTGATCGGTGATCGTCTTGCTGATACAACCAAAAACGATCAAAGCGCGTGGTTGCAG
>JAQFZP010001670.1:0-17743 GCA_034695745.1 Geophilus truncorum
TGGCTGTGTGGAAGACAAGAGAAATTCGACAGAAGGCGATAAATTCGTCGTATCGACAGGTTTCGAAGTATTATCCATCAAGACAAGCACGGGCAAGGGGAAAAATTCAACAAATTACGGCTTTCATGATAAAACAGCGCTGTGTATGCGCGTGGAGATTGAAAAACTAGCAAATTGCCTCAATGGCTTCAAATCACCCAGAGACAATCAAGTGGATCTCATACAAGGAGATCTCGTGCAGAATGGAAGGAAAAGACGAAGGGCATTACGATTTGACAGTTCGGAGAGTTCTGACAGGTAAGTCGAGCCATTTGTCTCGCTTTTTTGCACCCCTGCACGCGTTTTGCGGGGTTCGTATCGAGAAGACAAAGCTCGGAGGGTATTTACGTGAAAGGGGGTTAAAAGGATTGAGATTTGTGAGGTACGTGATCAATCATGTATACATTGCTTACCTTATTTTGAGACAAAAAGATCGCTCGCAAGAGTTTCTAAGTGTGATTTGATTGCGTTTGTACATCACGGAAATGAATTGTAAATGAAATTTACGTTTGAGAGGTGTCGATTATGATAAGTCTTTGAATTGAAATGTGATAAAGATATGTGGCTTTTATTTGTCACTGGGGTTTTAAAGGGTTGGGGAACTCTGCAAACCCTAGATTTATTTTTCTAGGGCTGGACACTTAAGCTGTAAACTCAAAAGTTTGGTACCAGTACTCGAAAAAATACATGAAAACAACTAATTTCAACTTTGGTATTTGTCCATTTACTAGTAAAGACAAGAAATCATGGATTTAGGCGTTTAAATGTGTGTGTTTAAAAGAAAAAATAAAAAAAGAAAAGAAAAGAGGAAAAAAAAAGTGAAAATTTTTATTTACTCTTTTTTTTATTGTTTTCCTTTAAGCATTCTAGCGTTGAAGATTAAAAAAGTGTGAAAAAAAAATTAGGTTGGAGAAAAAAAAAAAGTCTGAGATGAGATGAGACTCCCCCAAACCTATATTTTGAGTGCAAGTGTAGTTAACCCTGATGTGGCCAAACCCAGGAATGCTTGCTTGGGCCCTTTAAATTGAGCCCCTCGGGCAATTGGGGCCTTGAAAAACGGACAGGGAGAGTTGAGAGTTGAGATTTTGACTTTTAGTTGTATGTAAGTAGTGGGAGGATATCCTGTTTTTATTATCATACATCTATGCATATTAACCGAGTCAAAAAAAAATTAAAAAGAAAATAAATAATAAAATGACAGTTTACATAGAATTAGCTGCAAATTCTGTGTACGAACTTGAATTTATTAATATATTATAATTACAATGACAGTTTGTTTTCATGATGTGGCTGTTATTTAATATTATTGCACTATCAGTGTCTGGGATGTTCTGTGTAAAGATGGAAAAGCAAACATTTTTGAAGTTGTTTAAGTTATTGACTTTCTTTCTACTTGAACATTCTCGCCACAAAGGAGGGATGGTGATTCCAAAGATGTGGCTAAAAGTGATTTTCAATGTTGAACTTGACTGATTCTTTTTACCGTCTTTTTAACTATTGATGATAGAGTCAACTTGTAGAGCATTGTTTGATTAACTAAAAACTGTAAAAAAAAAACTGCAAAAAATCTGTAGGGTATTTTTTCCGCCCGCTGTTGCGTTGCTCAGGTAAATTAATTACGAAGTTTAACAACTTTTCTACATTTGCACGTTACCTGGATTCTGCCAAGATCTTCAAATCAAGGATTTCCTGGAATGTATATTCCTTAATTGTGCATTGTAACGTCGAATTTACCTTTTCCTCCCCCCCCCCCCACTTTTACCTCCACTACCCATATTCTCCATTGGCCAGAAATACAGAAATTTCTTGATTATTGCAATAATGGATGAGTGCATTGCACTACATATAAAAAAAATTACTTGTTTATGATTATTTTATGACAATTTTATTCCTGTCAGGTTACTACATCTTTATCTCGTTTTTTTACTTTTTTTTAATCTTAAATTCAACACTAAATAATAGTTAATTAGAGGAAAATCTCTTTAGCACTCATTATCAATCGCAATGGTCAGTAGTAACTGTTGGCAAAAAATTGAATTGAATTAAATTAAAAAAGATAGTCGAGGCGATCTATCTTGAAATGGAGTAGCATTAATTTTTAAGAAAATGCTGATAAAATATTGATTTTTATTTTCTTTTTTAAATATTTTTATGTAATAAAAAAAAAATTAAAAAAAAAAATAAGAGAGGGGATTTTTCAAGTTGTTGAGGAAATGAAATTTTCTCGTGGCAATACTGTAGTCGAGGCGCTTATTTTTTTTTTTTTTTAGATATCTGAAATCTAAGCAAGTATTTTCATTGCCTTAGTTGAATGCCAGAAGTAATTCCAGTTATGGATTCACCGAAATTCGGATCCGGACCCGAATCACGTGACTACTTTCAGTCCAATTCGATTCCGATACAGCTGCAGATAATTTGAGAGGAGAACGAAGGTCAGTTTTTAGACTAATCCTGGTAGCAGGATTAACGAGAGAGGAATTTGGGGTTCGACTTGTAAAACTTTGCAACAACTTGGGCTGATTGTGGAAAAAGGATTCTCCATGAACCGCTGGGCTGTGAAATTATTTCCGACTTTGAGAAGGTAATTATCATCAATAATTTAGTTTATAATAATATAAAGTTGTTAAGACTCTTGGTTTCACTAAATCAGTGAAATTTTACAACATTTTCCAAAATTTTCCACATTTTTTGTTGTTACAACAAAAAGCACCTAGTGGCCCCGCCATTTTTTTTTATTTGTTGTCGTGGTTACTGAGAAATCGCCATCTGTGGATGAATTTGGCTCGGTATTGTCGATTAAGTAGGTCCAGTACGGGAATGGATCTTGTTTTTAGGTCGATGATGAGATCGGTTGGCGATTTCAATCGTTTGGACAAATTTGGGTGAATTTACAAGATTTATTTTTAGATATAAGTATATATATATATATATATATATATATGACATATATATATACAATGTCTGAAACAGATTTGGACATTTTCAATTCTCACTGCGGGGAGATGAATGTTGTCGATACACTTGAACCGATTTTATGTCATGGATGCAGTGTGGGGACGAAGAGGAGAGACCAAATCGGATCGCGTTGATTTTTTATATTTTTTTTTTGTTCCTTTCCTCCCACTTTATTTCACGGTTAATCGATGCGAAATTCCAATTGTTTCTAAGCGAATGTTTGTGTCGAAACACAATGCAGTTGAGTGGAAATCTACAAAATATCGAGGGCGAAAGTGATTGCCATCTACTGATTGTTAACAATTGGTAAAATCTAGGTCCTAACTTCCAAGCTACGGGAAAAACATTGGTAAAGTAACCATTTAACATAACACCAGTATTTTCTTACGCTGTTAAATGAAAATGTTAACACAACAATGGATTTTTTCAGTTGGAAGTTGGAACTAAGCATTTTATCGCACCTCAAGTTCACTGCTGTTGTAGTCCTCATGAATAAATCATGAACATCTCTTGTTATGAAAGACTCAAATTTCATGTTTGTGGCCACTCGACGTAAAGAACTAGTCATCTAAAAATGTTACAATGGTCTAAAATAGGAAAAAAAAACAATTGTAGGGTAGGAAATATTTAAGAACCCCTTTAACACAATGGACCTCAAGACGTTAAAACACCACAAAGCGTTTACAATGTTCAAACACGACACGACCCGGTTTATGCAAATCGAAAATTCACACTAACGCAGGTATTAGATTCCCCACTTAAAATCATCTCTTTGTTATTTTTCCCAACAGTTTTAATTACTAATCCTCGAGATCCAATCCAAGTCACACGTCAGACGTTAGTATTTACGCAGGCTTTAAGAGAAAAAAGAATATTGGATTTCCAAATTCCTCATGTGAAGCGAGAGTAAGCAAATTCTCGAGCTTTAATCAATTTTGTAAACCGAAGAAAGAAAGAAAGAAAGAAAGAAAGGGAAAAAATCGTAACTCTAACGTCCAGACTGTAATAACAATAAGGAATGCCATTAGTGGCTGTTGTGCTTAACAAACTCTAAGTTTTGCACTGTAATTGGAAGCTCAATCCTTTCGTTCTTTAGCAGACAAACTATTGATCTCATCTCGAGCTCAATTTACGTACATGTTTCACTTATTAACCTCCATGACGTTTAACACAAGTTTTGAATGAAAGGCTGTGAGTAACGATGATAGATCTCGGGTGTTCATGTTACGCTATGCAAATTAGACTTAACATGCTATAGTATTTTTTATCTGCGATTTTTGCATCCGTTTCAAATGACATTTCCTTCTCTAACCTCCATCCCCACATCGAAATTCCTTTTATTTTATCGTCATCAACTATTAAAATTTAAAGCAAAATGAATTTTTCCAATTTTTTAAAATTAAAAAAAAATAACAAGACGAATGCAATAGAAAGATAGTAAAAATGTTGGCAGCCATCTTGCAAGATTAAATCGACCAGGTGATGAATTTTTTTTTTTATATTTTTAAAGTCATTATTTATCTGCAAGTGGCTTTAAAAGCCAAATCAAGACACTTTGACTGCAGTCTTTCAGTCATTTTTCACGCTGAAAAAATGTATTATCAAAGGTACCATCATATCCATCAAAAGAAATTCTTTAAGGGTTTTTTCCTCGAAATTTACCCTTAAAATACCCAGAGGCAAGAATGAGAAAAGAAGTCAAACGTAACCTTTGACCTAATTTTTATCTTTCTAACTATCAATGACAGAAAAATTCCAAGTCTATTGTACAGTTTTAATTAGTCTAAAACTGGAAAAATAGAAAATAGGTCTGAGTTTGAAGGTTTCTTCTTTAAAAATGGCAGCGACTGAATTCACTGTCAATCATTACATAATAACGATAACAGTAGTACCTATTTTTGTGCTATTAGAGAGGTTGTGAAACAGCTCCGATATTGATATCGATACCGCTACCGTTATTTAAACAATTAAAACTCGTGCACATTTAATTGTTTAAATAACGGTATCGGAGCTGTTTCACAACCTCTATTAACTGGCATTTTCCTGTTGCTTATTATTTAAATGGCAATTGAATTTTCTCGTAAATGAAAATGTATTTCTCGATTGTTAGTTCGCGATGTCGTTTAGAGATTTTTTTATTTTTTTTAATAATTTTAATTTTTTTTATTTATTTATTTTTTTATTTATTTATTTTTTATTTTATTTTTTTTGTGAATTCAGCCTCCGATTTGCAGTGAATTTTATTATTGATCGCCACATCACATGAGGAAAAATTTGAGTTAAACTGCAAAGATGAAAGAGGAAATTAATTTGAACAGTCAACTAAACTATTGATTATTCAAATAATTACAAAATGCAATGTTTGGATTTAGATCTAATTGCAGAAAGTTTAATGGGGAAAAAAACGAATTTATGTTTATGGTGTTTCTTTTTACTTAATGAAGATGAGGTCGTGTTTCACTTCTATTTTGAAGTAGCCATATCATCTTTACAACAACTGTTCAGTCACAACGTCTGAATTTTTGGCCATTCTACCTGAAGTGAATACCCTCAGTTAATAAATGTATATACCGTACAGTGGAACCAGTTTATAACGTAACTCAAGGAACCCAACAATTTCTTACATTACAACCGGGTTACGTTATAACCGAGTAAATTAATACACAATTTGTATGTCTGGGAACCAAACTTTTTGACGTTATAACAGGGTTTACGTTATAAGCGAGCACGTTACTCGCGGGTTCCACTGTAAATATATAAAATTCACTCATTTTAAGCCATTCGCTACTCTGGGGTTTAGTGATTTCGCTACCAAAAACGACGTACCAAAACAAAGTACTTAATTATTGATTACGTGACTTGCTTGGTTTCAGCGTGTTTGGTTAAGTTAAACCAATATTCAATTCAATTGGGATTTGAATCTGGCCAATTAAATCCCAAACGTATGCCAAATGTCATCTCCCGACCATCTGAACACCTGGAATTCAAAATCAACTCAAGAAATTGTTAGATTTTTACGTTAAATACGAATTACTTATTGGCTTTGTGGAAATGAAATTCGTAGACAAAGTGTCGAGCTCGAAACAGTATGAGGGTTCCAGGTAGGGGGAAGCAACTTATTAAACCCTTTTGTTTTCCAAACAACCAGATCAATTGATGAGGTGTTGACGAGCATTTGCCACCTCACATTTCACCCGATGTTTCCTTTAAACTCTAAACCGGAAGTAATGCTTACAAAGCCTTTCCTGTCGAACCTTTATTTGTTTATCATACATATTTACCATATTTTTTTTCTCTAAATATGATTATTCGAATAACACAGAGCGAAAAAATGCCCGCTCCCTTCTTCCTTCCTTCCTTCCCACGCCTCATCATCCTTCACTAACAAACCCCCTCCCCTTTTTTCTTGGGTGTATACCCTCCACTTGGACTGTGCCCTATTGCTTCAATTCCCCTGTTGCCTCAACCCCACCCCACATTTTATAAGGCTCAGAGTTTTGCTTTGCTCGCCTCCCATTGGTCCTTTGCTGATCTCCACCACCACCACCACCACCACCCACCCCCTACAAACACCCTACGGCCATGACAGCAGCAGCTGTGGTCTGCTCCGCCGAGTTAGTCTAGGTGGAGTACAAAGTCTCATCAGTCGTGAGATTTTTCTTTCTTGTCTGCGCCGTTTTGTGTGGACGTTCGGCTTTTAATAGCTGCTTTCGACGCCGCGTTCATGGACTGAGCGATCTAGCACTCAACATGGCCACTGTCACATTGTTTCACGATTTTTATTGGGATTATAAATCTTACTGCGCCGAGGAAAGTGGCATTTACAAGTAAGTTAGGCATTTTTGTTTTGTTTTCTCTCCAAGGTGGGGCACCGAATGAGGGTTTTAACGCGCCTTGGGTCGGGGCGGCGAGACTCGCGGTTTGTTTTCAGTTTTTTTTTATGATTGGGCGAGTGCTTGAGAGTTTTAGCCTGCAGTGAAGCCGTGGACGTTTTATGGGGGCCATGAATGTTTTTGTCCTGGATTTTCAGCGGGGTTTGGGGTCTTTAAGTGAATCACGGCTGGAAATAGTGGACAGTGAGTGGGAATTGAGCTGGAAACAATCAGGTGTAGCCAAAATAGGTCTAATGAAATGGAAATGAGGGATTGACTGGGAAAGGGTTTGATTTTTCTCAAGTTTTTTTTTAAATTAATTTATTATAAAAAAAGAAGTGCTGAGTCATGAAGGGGTTTGTTAATCAACAGAAATTTGTTGAATTTGCCACATTGGGTTTTTTATAGGGGGGTAAAAATGGTTACTGGAGAGTTGTTACTTGTTATTACACAGGAGGGGGAATATGTCGTTGCTAATTCAGGCCTTTTTTTACTACCATTTTACTACCCCATTACACATAACCTATGGGTAGCCATTTTGTTGATGAAGGTAGGAGAAGCAAGAAAGAAAGAATAAAAAAACAATATGACCTCATAACGGGGTCACAGTCAAGGACAAATTTCTTCCTCGGGGTTTATACAGTAATTTCACTTTTATGATGCTAATCTGCTTTTTAAATGTGTTTTTGTTGCCTTAAGAGACAGGGAAAAAAATGAAATTAAAAAAAATATCTAAAAAAATAAGCCAAACATGGCTACCTGCACTAAGAAAACATGGAACAAAGAGCCAGACTGGAACCCACACATTGGTCCACAAAGCAGCAAAGGGTTAAATGATGACGTAATAATTGGAAGTTAGGGAGAGAGCTGCAGAGGGGTTTATTCATCAAACCCCCATGTTTACGCCATTTTATCCCCCCACTCTATGGGTTCATTTTGGGCTTGGGGAAATGGGCCAATGGCTTCTTGGTTCTGCTGGAAAAAGGAGAATTAAAGCTGGCCTGAAGGAATGGAGAATTTTTTGTAAATATTTGGGTGGTGTGTAAGGGTTATTTCGGGATTTAAGGGCGAAAAAGAGAAAATAAGAGCACCTAAAAAAGATATTTTTTTCAAATTTAAAAAAAAAAAAAAAAAAAAAGAAAAGAAAAGAAAATATCCCGTTAAGTTTGACATCTGCTGCTTCCGTTTATCCTTGAGGAGAAATAATTTGTGACATCTGGAGTTTGGAAGAAGGAGAACGAGCGAGGAAAAAAAACACCTGTACAGAAAGGGAAAATTGTTAAAGGTAAAAAAATGTAAGATGGCGGGAGAGATGTGACTGTGGAGCTAGAGTCAGTGTAATAAGGGCTGTTGGAGCATCCATTCACTCATGCTTGATTCCTACGCAACTTGTTATTACTACTTTGGGCGACATGGGTGTGCATTTGTAATAATAAAGGAAGAAAAGGGTCAGTGGTGACCTGACGAAGACCGGTGGACAGACAGCCAAGTAGAAATGACCGAGGTGTTTCGAGAAATTCGCTTTCCTGCGATTGTTGACGTATGCAAATCCGGGAAATTTTAGCGAAATTTGCAGAAAATATCTCCCCGACTAATACAATTCTCTAGAAGGAAAATTGATGCTCGCAGCGCCTTAAGTGACACGCCGAAAAACAAAGTTGAAATTGTGATCGATGCGAGGCGAAACGTTTTGTTTGGTGCAGAGTTGGTTCGTTAAAAATAGGCTTAGAGAGAGATTTCCTTTGGCCTTGTTAAATGGACACACGCAAAGATGTGAATAAGATGGGGACATTCTTTAAAAATGATACGAAGCTCAGTGGGTGGTTTGGAAATGATTTCGAGATCAGATTGGAAAATGTCGTCGCAAAAGGGAGACATGCGGTGAGTTTTAATGGTGACTCGACTTGAATAATCAGCTATGCATTTGTAGGGAAGAGTTGAATGCACCTGAGAGAGAAATCTAGCGGTAAGAAGGGGGAAGTCGCTCCAAGGCCATCTTTCTTTAAATGGTGGCCAGACATGGTTTGTTGTACCTGTAGTTCATGGACCCCGTCTTGGGTTTGGTTGGCGATGTCTTTGCCCTTGTTAAAGGGGAAATGGACAATGGTGGACTTGAAGGGTTTGAAGGCTTTGTTTGGACGGTCGAGGCGGGCAGGAAGGGAAAGGGGAAAAAGGGTTTGGTTACGACTTTTTTTTTTCTTTTTTGTTTGTTAATGAAAAGTTTAGGGTTTGGTCAGAGGATATGAGCTAATTGGGAAAATGAATGGAAATAAATTTTTTTTTTTTTTTTTTTTTTTAAATTAATTTCTCTTATTTTTGGATCCTGTTTTGGTGTTGTAGATCTGTTTTCAGAGCACGTGGTTGAAATAAGACGAATTTTGATTAGGTAATTGCGAATAATTATCTTATTATACGCCATGTTGGATGTAATGGGTTTTTAATGAGGTTGAATAGATTGTTTTCACAAGAAGCACTGGAATGTTGGTCGCGAGATTGAATTTTCGTGGCATTTCATCATCATAAATATACGGTACGGTATATATCTGAAAAAAGAAGAGAGAGTCTCGATCTGCAAATAACTGATCTCGAGGATAACATCTAGACAAAAATAATATCTTTGATATTTTACTTCAATTATTTTGCTCACTCGGTGACATTACAACGGAAATAATTGAAACCGAGGCTTGGATTGTATTGCAGTCGGCCGACTACAAAATAGTGCAGCTTTGGCAGTGATTTGGCTTGGGTATACTGATGCAAAAGCATAATTAAGCCAAATGGATGTAAGAATAAGTCGACGACAGGGATCTAATTGCAATGATTTGGCTTTTGTATCAACACAGCCAAGGCCAAATCATAGGTAAAATTGTACTATTTTGTTATCTGAAACGTAACCCAGACTTGGAATCCAATTATTTCCTTTTACAGACAACAATATAATAAGTTTACCAGAATGGGATCCCATTTCCACTTTTTTGTCACCAATTTGACAAAGAAAGTGACGACACATTCGTTGTTGGTTGTTTACAGTTGTAAAATCGAAAAAGAGAAATAGATTCCTTGCTCTTAACATCTCCGAAACGTATTTGCAATTGTCTACTTAAAGATAGAGTTATGATATAGTGCGCATTCTTTATGAATACCTGTATGACTAAACCACATTTAGTCGAAACGTCGAATCTTGTTCTTTTTAAGAACGAATTTTCTATGGTGTATACAGGCACTGAAGTTAAGAATTCTTTGAATTCAAATTTACCGAGTCACGATGCACTTGTTATAGGTTAAACAAAAAAAGAGTTCAGAAGAAAAACAAATAATAGTTTGAAGTGTGTTTAAACAGAGAAGTCGCACAGATCAACAACTGTACGATTCCTTAAGGCATAAAGCGGAAACTTCAATCGCGAATGATTTTTTTTTCCTTCTGACCATTTCAACCTTCGGTTTTAACAGTTCGTTACAACTTACTTTAACTACATTTTAATTGATTCATTAACCATACACCAACTTAATACAATTTTTACCTCGGGTCTTCAAATAAATTCTATTTTTACTTTCTTTTGCCATTTTCGCAGCTTCAAGCACACCTCCAAACCGCAATAAACGCCGCCTTAATTGCGACTCATGGCTGGTTATTTATCAAATGCATATCAAATCACTTATATGACATCCCCGATGTAAATTACGCTACTTCAGTTCAGTCATGTCAACCATTTCACGTTGGACGGCTCCAATTATAAACGTGACTGCGATTACTCACTACTTCTTTAAGTCAAATCCTATTGCAATATACATAATACATGACTATAATATTACAATAATCGAGTTCGTATTGTAAGCATTTAGACGTTTACAAAACATGAAGTGACGTTTTGAGTTGTAATTATGCGGGGGAAATTAGGCCCCAGTTTGCATTTTAATGGGAAATGTTTATTTAACCTATCACCTGATGATTATGAAGGGAGAAAATCATTACAACTTGTCAAAATGGGGCTCTTAATCACAGGTTATGCTTGATATGTACCCAGCTGAAAAAAGAAGGCTGCCCTATTCTCAGGGAAGGCAGTAATTATCTGATTTTTATTAGCTGTAAATTATTGTTTTGCTCGCTGCTGTAAGTGCAGTGTTTGGGATGACTAAATAATCATAATCAAGGTAATTTTTTATTGGATTAATGATTGGTCTAGAATTTTAGCTGTGAGGGGTTGAGCTTGCAAAGGTTTATTACAAAAAAAATATTCTTACAGAGCATTTGTGGACTCATTGATCGAATTTGAAAGGTCAGGCATGTAAATATATAGTGAGGATGTTTGATGATGGGGCGATGTCACTGACTGATCGATTGTAAGATGGTGGAAAGAGATGTCAATACAAATAGGGTTCGGGTCCAAGTAGGGGAGAAAGTACTTTGAAATGTTGTTGGAAATTGTTAGGTTTGATGAGGATTGGGAGTAAAATCAACAAGTAAATTTAATTTTATAATGGAGATTTTAACTGGAAAGGTTTGCAAAACTCAAAATATTGACAAGATTCATGTTTAGATTTGAAGTGTGATAGGATTTGTCTCGTTGAAATTGACTCGCCTCTTTTTGCTGCTGCAATCTTAAATTTTAGCAATGCATCACCATGCATAATTCAGTCGAACCTTATTATAATGAAGCTCAAAGAGCTCCGAAAAGTGATTAGTTGTGACAAAGTTTACGTTACGTCGAGACAAAATAGCACCATGTCACGAAAGTGACATGCGGGGATTTTGAAACCGTTTGATATGAGATTTCCTTGCATGCGGGCCCGTCATAACGGGGTTTAATATATCATCAAAATAGATTTATTTTTTTTAATGAAAAACTTAATTAAATTGATACTAATTGGTAACTAGACCATTTGATATAAAATTGAATATTTGCAATTTGGTAAAAGTTTTTTTTTCTTTTTTAAAGTGTTTTAGCTGTAATTTATTACAGCTCGTTATAACTGTTTACATGCATGATGACAGGGTAAGTAAGAGCAAGGTTAAAGATTGCAGACAAGAGTGGCAATGTTGATGACAGTGTTGAGTTTGTTACTGTTACTTGTAGATCTTTCTATTTTAAATAGCAAGGTTTTGTTTTTGGTGTAAGATTTAAAAGAAAATTAATAATAATAATAACTGATAATTGTGGTAAAAACTTGATACTTCAGACACTCTTTATTGCTTTATCGATAACGAAAATACTAGAGAAAGAAAGACCCTAGTTCTTTGTTTACTTGGCTGCCAAGCCAGTTTGGGTCAATACAGCATTTGTGTTGTTGTTTCTCTTTAACATAGTGACATAATTAGAACTAGCGGACCATCATTCCAGACTATATAGAGTAAAAGTTTTTTTATTTTTTTTATTTTGTGTGGTGTGTGTAAGGATGAGAGATTCTAATGTGTCACGGGGAGAATGGCAACATCTGGCGTAAAACGAGAGCTCAATATTTTTGAATGACTTTGCTTTTTAATTTTGCACTCAAAAACCGTTCAGTCAATTTTTTCAATGAAATTTAATTTTCAATGAGAAAAAAAAGTGCTGATGTCGTCCGGAAGTTACAGCTCAGACCTTCAGCTTTTTCACAGCTCTTTCAACTGTCGGTTACTGCTAATTTAAATATTATAAACTGGACTGAACAGACAGCAAAGAGTTTTTCTTAAACTGCTCAGTTACAGTTGTTAATAATAATAATTTCTCCAAATTTATTCTACTTTAAAACTTTTTTGGATCCATTCATTTCTTACATGTAAATTTCATTGATCAGTTTTCCGGGAGATGGATGTCAATTGCAATTCGTTTAGCACGACACATCAAGTATAGATGAGTCAGTGGCTCGCACATGGCGCGTTATACCGCAAATAATTCACAGAAATATTTAATGTAACACGAAAAAAAATGTTATGGTAATTGTGTTGTGAATCACAAATGATTGATATAAGCAGCTTCTGGAATTGACAATTGCATAGTAAAAAGGTTGGGACACACAAGTTGTGCTGGAACCTGTACAACCGGCTTTGCTCACTCGGACGTAGCGTGAGGCACAATGCGTGTTAAAGACACAAGAACAAGAAATGTGTCATGTGAGATACATTAAGAATTAGCAGACCAGAAAAGCTAGTAATCATAAGCTTGAAGAAATATTGCTTGACCAGACGGTTGTAATTATGAGCGTCTGGCGGAATTCAAGAAATGGGCTGATGCTTTGATAAGGCATTTAGGTAACTGGGAATCGATGTTTTAACAGTGGAATGTTTAGAAACGAAAGATTTCTCGGTGACCTTTCGTCTCTTATTGCCCAACACATTAGACTGGAACCATAACTTTAAAAGTTATGCACGACAGGAAAAGTGATTTCCTGTGCGAGACACAAGACTGAAATAAAATTTCACTTGAAGGGTTGAATGTCCACGGGAATCAAGATTAGATTATTTCATTGGTTTATTTATAGTGGCAACATTTATTTATACAGATAGTGTATCTCGATTACAAAACCCAAATAGATTTAGATTAGCCTGATGAGCAGCGTGTAATGACTTGCGTTTGTCCATGCATTTACTAACAGATTGAATTTTTTTTTGTCTTTGCAGTGGCGTTGCAGCTTTAAGCAGCACAGATTCATCGCAGTCGAGTGCAGCGAGCGATTTCACCGAGCCATGTTCACCACCGAGTCCAGACACGCCGCGTTCATGTACGCCTCTACAGCCGGGTCCCTGCTTTCCATGTGCTCACGGGTTCAGTCATTTAAGCACTTCGACGACCAATGGACAGGAGCTGTGTCCGGGCCTGCAGTGCTGCTGCCAGGGCAATGCGTGCTTCACCACGAGCACCGCCACCAAACGAAACCTGCAAGAAACCCAAGACGCTTTCAGCAACGACGCGAGACTCGTCGTGTCGTCGTCGACGGACGACGTTCAGGGGTCGCCCGTGCGGCGCTGTCGAACCCAAGAACCGGACGTGTCTTCGAGCAGTCAACTGGACGACGCCAAGGAGTTCCTCAATTTCAGCGACGACACCCTGCCCCTTGCGGACTTCCCGTCCGCGACGAAGAAGGACGACGTCGACGCTGACGCCGAGAACGCCAAATCCAAAGAGGAAGCTAAGGCTGCGAGCGCCGACAGCAGTTGCGCCAAGAAGAGGAAGCAGCAGCAAAAGACCAGCCAGAACGTGCCCTGCTCGACGGCGGCAGCGGCCGGCGAGATTGTCTGCCAATGGGACAAGTGCACGGCGAGGCTAAAGAACGGAGCCGAAGTGGTCGAACATCTGCAAAGCGTGCACGTGGCGTCGCAAGTGGACAGCGAGTCTTTCGTGTGTTTGTGGTCGAGTTGTAAAGTGTACAAAAAATCTTCGTGTTCCTTCAGTTGGCTCGAGAGACATGTGGTGTCGCATGCAGGCAACAAACCATTCCAATGCATCGTGGCCGGGTGCGGCCACAGGTTCACGACGCAGGGCGGCCTGGAAAGGCACGTCAACGGACACTTCAGCCAACCGACGAGCAACGGGAGCGGAGCGAGCGGCGCTAGCGGAAGCAACGGCACGGCAGTGGCGAGCGGAAGCGCAGCGAGCAGCGTCGCTTCGACGACGAGGCGGAAGGACGACACGCCAACCAAAGTTCTCAAAAAGAAAAAGATGATGAGATACTGGAGGAAAGCTTGTGCTGGTAAGATGCGTCGTCGATCGAGTAGCCAAGACTTGGAAAACTTCAAACTTGGACGTTTAACTTTAATGCACTTCCAAATTCGAAGTTTTACAAGTTCAAAACTTTCAGCTCAAAGATGGCTGCGTTTGCTGTAACCACCCAAATTGGAGCTGAAGAACACTTCATTTATAACTTCAAACTTGGTCAAGTTTGAAGTTGCAAATATCTTAACTTCAAAGTTGGTGTGTTGTATAAACTGCTGCTCAACTTCGAAGTTCGATTTTGAGGTGTGGCGTAAAGTAAAAACGACCGTAATTGCGCGGATTATAGACGAGCATTTTGTAAGTCGTTTCAACTGTTATGGGAATTTAACACGTAAACACTCGTGACTGGTGCAGCGACTAGATTCTGTAGCCTCGCTATTAATCTGCTTCTCATCAGCGTGGAATATTTAAAGAGAAAAAGTTGTCTGTCTGCCTATACAAATTGCTTTATGCCTTGTTTTTGAAGGTTGAGATGTGAGATCGTGTTATTATATTAATTATCTCGTAATTATTTTCTTTTTAAATAATTACGTACAAATTGATGATTTTTTTTTCTTTGCTAAGACGAACGTTAGTCTGTTTCATTGGTAAGTTTTAGGCTATTATTTTCTAGTGTAAGGTACCTTTTGGTTTCCAACTTCCAATCGAGGGGTCAACTAATGTACGACTTACATTGCTTAACAAACAGGTTACGAGTCTGTCCAACTCCCAATGTTAAATGGGCAGTGTCACAACAATATCTTTTTGTAGTTGGAAATTGGCGCTTTACAATGTCTGTAGTACCTTTACTCAACTAAATTAATGGGTGGACAGTTTTTTTACTTATATTTATTGGTGATTTTTTTTAATACAGAATTTTACAAAAATAATATACAACGTTAGATTAAATAAATGTTATAAACATGCAATTTAGTTAATCCCAATACACAGTTGGGACTTTTTGTCTGGTTTGAGGTTTTTTTTTTGTTTTTGGTTTTAAAGAAAAAAAAAATCAATGATAGAGAACCCTCTCATCTCCCTTCATCAAAGAAAAAGAAGAAAGAAAAAAAATGTTTTTTTTTTTTTTTTTTTTTTTTTTTTTTAATTTTTTCGGTGTACGTCAATCATTCGAAATCTTCAGTTTTAAAATCAGGCTTTGTTTCTCTCTTTTCATTAATAAATTCGAAAACTAAGAGCTGTATTATTACGGTATTTTAGCCATCAATACAGATTTAATTAACTTTGCCCATTATACTGACATGGCATCAATTTAATTTCTTTACACAAGTCTCGAATTTACGGCAAGTTAAATACATTTTATGAGAAATACGTGTAAATTTTATCACTTTCATAAATACTTACGCAAGAGGGGCGAAAACTGGTTTTTCTCTCCCCTCCTCCATTGTTTAAATGTGAACAATTTTTATTTTACAAAAAAGTCTTTAAAAGTTACACATAAAATACAATTAAACAATTTTTAAAATTTTTTTTTCATTAATTTTTTTAATTTAGAAAATTGTTTTTAGTGGTGATTTAAGATCGTTGCTAAAGCGAGATAAAATACTAACATACCATACTGCTCCCAACAGTACTTTAAATAAAACTTTGACGAAAAATCAATTTGGAATGCAAGGATTTTTAACCTACGGGCATGAGGTTGGAGCTAGTCAATTGAAACCTTCGAAATGTTAGCATAAAAATTTTGAATTTACGAAATGGAAAAAAAATAAAATCGATATTTACAATCTTAGAAAAAAGGAAAATTGGACACGTGTTGGAACACAAAAACAAAAAAAAAAAAAAAAAAAAATGTGTTGAATTTAATAATATTATTGTTATATTTACTATTTATTCCCAATTTTTTATAATTTAAAATTTATTGCCCGTGTCGAAATATATTTGTTTTTTGTATCTCGGTGTAAACTGCCAATTTAACAACTTGCGGTTGTATTTGGATGGATGTTTATTGGGTCATTCAGCTTTTAAGTAGTTTTAAAGTTGGTTTCAACAGCCGTATTGGAATTGAAGTCAGATTAACTGGCTGATGAAATGATCAATAGTGCTTCACAAAACTGAGGTACAACTTTCAATTACTACGTTAAAAATACGAAACTGAGACTGCTATATTAGTTTATGGTTCATGCAGATGTAAAAATAGATCTAAACTGAATTTTATAGATTTTCTATTGAATATAATTGAATTTTCCGATCTTAAAATCTAGAGGGATACCGAGAGTACATAAAGCCAAAAGGCCAGTTTTTAAATGACTTTCATGAAACTTTCATACAATCTATTTCTTTTGTTGACATTCAACATGGTGTCTCGATCGAACAACTGAAAATTAATTACATGGCATAATATTTAATGGTATGGGTGTCAACAAACGTTAAAACACGTTTGTTCAACAACAAAAAAATTTTAAAAACTAAAAGAAATATACTGTACACGATATTTTCGAACTCACTCTGTGTTTACGCAACAAATCATGCAAACAAAACCACGTCCAACATTCTTGTCATGTTCATTTAAATGGAATATTGATCTACACCTTATCCAATCTGGATTACTTGTATTGGACATTCACTATTGAACACATTCCCGTCGATAAAAGCAGCCTCAATCTACTTATTCCAGCACATAAACCAGTAATGGATTACAGGATTAATCAATAACCAATACCCAATAATTAGAAAACATCTTTCAACGTGATTACTGTAGAGACTTGTCCTCGAATTACATGTATACGTTCCCTTCTCTCACACGAACAACGTATCTTTTGGAGCGAAACCCCCAAAAAATTACAGTGTAATTTTCATTAAAAATATTCAATCATGCTGGTGGGGGATTGAGGACACTCGCATCGAATTATAACCCTTGGGCTTTAATCATAGGACAGTGGGTTGAGTTGCCTGGCAACTGGGGTTGCGTAACAATGCGATTGTAAGGCATCAATTAGGGTTTGGTCATGAGGCAACGCATGCTAATGGCGTCTTAATATGAAAAGAAGGGTGATGGGGATTTGGATGTGACTCATCCTGTCCACATCATATCTGGCAAGGGGGATTAAAAAAAGGGGACTGTGTCCTGACATTGGCACTGTTGTTACAGCTGATAATTTGTGGATTGAGGGATGAAGAGGGGTTTTTTTTTTCTTGTTGTTGTTGTTGTTGTTGTTGTTGTTTTTTTTTTTTTTTTTTTTTTTTTTT
>JAQFZP010001671.1:0-17738 GCA_034695745.1 Geophilus truncorum
CCATTGTCTTCCGGTGACGTCACGACCGCTCATCGCTGTGACGTTGCGACTTTAAAGCGCGGGAGATTTGAATTTGAAAGTTTATTAGAATGTAGAATTATCTTGATTTTTAATTTACAAGTCAGTGATGTTTTAAAACCAATCATTTCGAGTTGATTTATCTGTTAAACTAACTAGTAATAACTATCACGTAGTCAAATGTACGGGCAGTCGGTCACTCGAAAAGGGAGGTCGAGTGAGTGACCGGAGGCACAAGAGAAGTGCTGTGGGAAAATTCACACACAACAAAGTGGATGGTGGGGCCTTTATTTATAAATCAGTGTCAGTACATATTTGCAACATATTATGAATGAAGGCCACTGACTTTGAACCAAAAAAAAAAAAAAAACACGATCGTTTGCACGAAAAACCTCGCTTGTTTTTTCGAATGTAGAAAAAAAAAATTAATCCACCTTCCACGTCGTAAAAACAAACGAATTTCCATAAATGGTACATTAACTCGGATATTTGAAAAACGTAGTAAATAAATAATTAAATAAATCAAAAATATACTCGAGAAAAACAGACTGGTCTGTCTGTACGTTGCAGATGCTAAAGAGTGCTTGTAGTGGGCGGAGTGCACGCTGCTATTTTGAGAAAAGTCTGGAAGAAGCTGAAGAAAAGAGGGAAGGTCACACCCTGTAGCCACATTAAGCTACCAGAATAGTCTTTCCTTGGAGATTTGCCGCGCCATAATGTGAGCAACCTCTCCAAGTAAGACAGTGGGGCGAATAACATAGTGAAAAATGATGTGGGATGTCTGCGAAAAAATCAATCAAAATAAACGGTAATCTCTTACCCCAACACCAAACACTTTTTTTTTTTTTTTTGGTAAAAAATATAAATTAACCAAAAAATTTGTCAAAATAATTAGTTTCGCTGGGAAAATTTGTCAAAAAAAAAAAAATTAAAAAAAAAATTAATATTCTATGAAAATAGATGAATTTATTATACAGAGATTTAAATTAACCTAGTTTCCGTGTAGCGACTACAAACCCCTTTAATGCGCGGAATCAAAGGAAGATTCAATTCGCATTGCGAGGGTAAGTGATGCACATCGCACGCCTGGCCAAGAAACAACATACCCTGATCATGTGCTTCTCTGCGCGAAACACATCCACCACCGTTCTTAGGAATGCACCTGACTCACGGTTCGCTCTGACTGTTCTCCAAGAGGGAGGACGGCGTGCACCAGCCACTCCGATTCTCATTTCGAACAAATCATACTCGAACTCGAGCGAACGGACCACTTAAATGACCTCAACAACCATTAATCACGCGCCTAAATTCGACCAGGTGCAGCTCGCACTCATTACACCTCATCGCACGTTCTGCACGCGTTCCCCTCGCTCATTACCTGGAGCATCGTCGCCTCGTCCTCAGCTTTCGGCTTCGATTGGAGTCTGCGCAGCAGCCGAGCCTGTTGCTCTCCACATGCACTCCTCACTTTGCGTGATTATAACGATGAGAGTCAACAACTCGACCCCCGTTCGGATAAGAATCACCGTCGTTTTTCTCTCGTTTTCGATTCCCGGCCAAAGGTAAGCGGGCAAAACTCGCTTTTATTTCTTTTTCTCTTCCTTTCGATATTGCAAAAGTTGCGCATGACCCCAAAAGCATCTACTGGGGTTTTTTTAGCCCCAAAAATAGTCCCGGCTTCATTCCGCGGCTCATTCTCCTCGTCTGCATCGTTAATGATGTGTCGATTACCTCTAACTACATGATTTTACTTTAAAATGTGTTTGGGCGGTTCTGGTTTTTAGGTTAAAAAAACATTTTGCTTGCAAGTTTTTTATTTATTTTATTTTTTATTTTCCACGCGTTATACTAGAATTGCTTGTTGATGTTATCAATCAAAGGTGTTAAATCACAAACCCACGTGTGCTAAACTATCGGTTTTCTCTCTTTATCACGTCTAAACTGTTCAACCAACAGCTGTTCCATCGTTGCAATTTCATTTGCAAATACAGCATTAATCTGATCAAGGTCAAATATATAACAGTCCAAGTTCAAATAGAGGAAAATGCATTTTGCAATGCAAAGTGCGAGTAAATAAAAACAAAAGGTGCACATAATTAAAAATTTATTTCGGGCATTTTTTTTTGTGGAAATATAAAAAAAAGAAAGAAAGAAAGAAAAGAACTTGAGCTGATGTTGAGAAGTGACAAACGACCGGGTGACGAACATCGACTGGCTGCACTTGTCTCTTCATCTTCAAGATGGATGGAAAACCATTTTGCCAAGTCCCTTCTCATTGCCCCCTCCTCAAATCCAACCGATCGAAGCGGCGAGACCAAAAATCTCTGGGCGGGAAGGAGAATGAGACACACCGGGCCAATCGCACCATTGGCCATAGGAGAAAAGTGAGGGGTAGGAAGGGAAGGTCCCAAGCAACTCGATATGGTACTGATATCATAGTGCAAAAATCATTTTTGTTTCGTATTGGAAAATAAAAGTGACTGACTCTTCGAGATGCGTAGAAACATAGTTGACAAATTCCAGTTGCAAGTTTACGTGTTTAAGCAACACAAAACTCGAGAAAAATTCAAAACAGTTCATTTATCCTTTGGTCGTGGATTGAATATCACTCTATATGTTTATTGTTTCTTCTTTGTGGATCATTTTTGCAGTTTTCCTAACATCACTTCCGGTTTAAATTCAAACATATAATTGTCGGTTTCGCCACTCGTCTTTTCTTAAATTATATTTTCCCTGTCGCTCTATATCTATTTCAAGAACCAGGAAGAGATTCATGCTTGTTGTTAAGGTTTAAATTGGAAATTAGTAGTTGCAGTCTCTAAGCAAAACGTTGAAACACAATTAGAAATCTATTGATGTGTTTATACACATCCGCGTTGAGTTTTCCCCTCATCTTTCTCCCGAAATTAAAGCTATGCAGTTGCAGAAAACACGAGACTAAACTTTTTTTCCGCTCCAGTTCTCATGACGTGTCAGTTAAAGCAAAAAAATGCAAAAAAAAAATTCAAATTCACAAAAAACAAAAAAGAGAATAAATCTCCAATACAAACGAGGAAGTTTCGCTCCCATTTTCTTTAATACAGTTTACAAACCAGTAAAGAAAAATCTCTTGGAAAACGTCCAAAAACGCTTCACTGAACTAATTCCACGAAAAAAAAAAAATGCCATCATCATAAGAACCTCACCCCTTTAATCTTCTCAAATGAACATTTCTGCACACCATAACTTTGATTAACCAAATTGGGCGTATCCCTATAAACTAAAACACTGGTGCTTTACCCTCACATATCAAATTTGTGAATTTAGATAACAAAAATTAAAAATAAAATAATTTTTTTTATCAAAAAAATTACGATTTTTACAACACAGACACATGGCCCCTGTGCATTAATGGGCATGTTGTGTCACCTAATGTTATTGCAGGCAACTGATACAAGGCGTAGAGTAAAGGAGGCTTGTTTCCGATAAAGTGAGACGCCGGCGCGTCGCAAGAGGCGAGCAATATCGATCAATTTTTTAGCCCCTATCGCAGTTAAGGCTGTGCTGTTTGCTGTCTCGTTAACACGTCTGGTGGAACCGTGAACCACCATATGCACAGCGGAGCAAGAAGAAAAAGAAAAATAAACAAAAATATTTTCTTTCAAAAAAAAAAATTAAATGGTTGATCATTCTTTTACGTAACCCTTCTGTTTTTTGTTAGTCGGGGAAGAAATTCGTGCTGTCCTGCTGTCGCATCAATTTGACAAGCGGGAATTAACTCGTGAACATAATGCAATTGATCAATGACAAGATGCATCTGGACAGCAAATTTTTTTTCTATTTATAAGCCACTGACTTTGTAATAATAAAATATTACAAAATCCCGTATTACTTGCACAATTTTTTTTTTAAATTTTATTCGATGCTCCAATGCCTTGTTGACCTTCACGCTCGGTGACAAGACTTTACTCGAGTGAGGTCTACGGACTCCGATTACAGAAACTCCCACACATTTTTGGTTGTGACGCTGAATTGAGCTGAATGAAAGAAAAAATGGTGACATATCAAATTATATTTATTTTTTTCAGCGTACGGAGGTAGGAGGTGGGAAGGGCGTTTTCGCACCTGTGAGCGCGCACGATTTGCGCCCATAGCAATTTCTTACATATTCCCGTGCGACCCGAGCCTCACGTTTTTCTTGCGGATACACGCGTGCGCCTTAAAGCTTTTAATTGGTCATTTTGAAGAGTGCACTCGCATCAAATTTCCATTTTGAGCGCTTTCCTCTTTTCATTTCGCGCGCTTATTATGCTTTTATCATTATTATATTTTAACTGTTATTGTTAATCAAGTGCTATGCTCCAGTGAACTCCACTTTTCCCTGGAGATTTTCCATTTAACACAAACAAGGGAGAAACACCTACTAACATTTTTGCTTTAATAATTCGTGTTTTCATTTATAAAAATAATTTTTTTTTTTTTTTGAGTAATAAAATTAATTATATCACAACTGCCAAAAAAAAAAAAAGTTATTAAAGCTATAACAGTTCCCACGAATGAAAAAATAAAACTTAACCATTATTACACAATAAAAAAATAGTAATGACAATCATAAGTGGGAATAATATTATTCTCAAGTGACCATTTAACTGAAACCTAAACAGGTGAATGACTGGCATTAAAGAGCACTCTTTAAGCAGTTTTTATTACATAAACCAATTCGCGCATTTGAAAAACCTTATTGAACAAATTGTAAACAATTTTTTTCTCCCTGCTACTAAACTGAAGAGGAAGGAAGTGTAGGTGGGGTCCGCGTCCTCCCCCGCGTTGAACCTCCACCGTACATCAACGTCCCAAATTACGAGGGAGTAAAGTGGAATACTATAAACAAAAATATAAGGAACTTCAAAAATATCTGCACAGCTTAAAATAATCACTTTAAATTTAATTTTTAATTTTTTTTTTTTTGTTTTAAAAAAACCTTTAGGTCTACTGATGTATTTTTATATAGAATCAGGCAAGCATTTAATACTCTGAGCTCTTTAAATTTTTTTCTTTGATATGATACCGCCATATGGCGTTGGGTTTAGGTTAGTCGCGTGGGGGCCACATGGCGACATTTTTTTATATTTGACTTAAACATAATATTTCATTGATGATGTAAACATCATTCATATTCATACACAGGGTTGTGTAACAAAATAAAACGAAAAAAATTCAATTTCATTAACCCCGTGTATAACAACTGTCTTTTCCGGTTGATGCGCCTGCAGACGTCTTCTTCGAGGTTTTATCAACAGATGGTGTTTACTCGATAAACAAGCTCAAAGAATAATTAAAAATTCATTAAACACAAAACGTGATTAGAAAGGATTAGAAAGAAGAAGTGGAGACGAGAGAAACAAAAAGTTAGTTAATCTTCTTTTCACTCTATTTTTCTCGTCCACACCCAAACCCAACCTTGTGTCAACATTTCTCGCAACTTAAAAGGTGAATGACTCGCGTGCGTGAAGCGAGCAAACGCATCACCATTCACCATCGTGCGCGCGTTGTCCCTTCACCGCCCACACCCAATTACCCCTCATTAGGATGGGCGCGTACGCGGAAAATGACAGGTATACATATACACTTGAAGCCTCTTCATTCACCAAAACAACACTACTTAGTCCAACATTAAATCTGTGTGAAAAAATTCCATTTGTGACAAGTTTGAATCTTGAAACCGATGAACGAAAATTTCAAAAACAACATCTACAGTGGAACGCGTTTATAACGATTCTCTAGGGACCGGATTAAGAATTTACACTATATCCGAATACCGCTTATAAGGTAATTTTACGTTTAATGCGGACATTCGAATATAGTGTAAACTCTGTTATAACTTGTAAAGGTTCTAGAAATTAATTATATAAACTGCAATAAAATCATGAAAAGGTTAAAAATCTATATTTTCTTTGCGAATTTCCGCTGTAAAAGGGTAAAATTCATACTGTTGACCTTAAAAACGTTACATTATAAACGCCTAAGTTACATCCGAATTTTTTATAAAGCTAGAAGAAGGTTTCAGCCGGGAGGAAATAAAAATTACGTTATACCAGGGTTTACGCTATAAGCGAGTATGTTATTCACGGGGTCCACTGTATTTTATTCTATACTTTTGGTCATTTTATAAATTTAAAACCATTATAAATTTAGAAAAAGCGGTTAATGAGGGAAGGATCACCTGGTGATGTAACAGCACCTGCCCCAGTATTAGTAATGATGTTCTTGGAAGATAAAAAAATTGCAAAAAGTCAAACTCAAAAGGAGAAAGGGATGGTGCTGATGGGAAGTGCGCGCGCCTGGCTGCACGTTGCGGGTGGCGGGGTCTTGAAGGCTGGCACGCTCGACAGCTCGTGGCAGCCTTATGGGTGCGCGACTTCGCGGAACGAGGCGGACACGGAGCTTGGATCAAATCTCTCCGGACGAGAACAAGATTCTCATTGCCATGGTGACGGCAGGCGACGCCCTTTTCGTGTTAACAAGTGAAAACAATTCTTTTAATGACTTTTTTTTTGTTTTTAAATTAAATTGTTAATTTTTTTTTCATAAGAATTTGTTTATGTTGCTGGAAAAGTAAAAATAGTTTATAAAAATAAAGAAAGAAATTTCGAAATTGTTAAGCAGCGGAAATGAAGTCAGAAAATGGGCGACCTTGCACACCACTGGCTTCGAAGACGCCTGCGTTTCCAAGTGGCTTCCAGAAGGGATGCCAACAGATTCCTTTCTCCATCTTAGTGATGATCCGAAATTAGGGGATGGGTGAGATGGAATGTGGGTGTGGAAAAAATAAAACTAAAAAAAAAATTTCTAAGAAAAAATATTTAATGCTCAGCTATATAAAAAAAAAAAAAGGATTTACGAGAAGTTGTTGAAAAAAGATGTTAAAAAATGAGAATTCAAAGTTATTACCCCCTAAGTCTATTTTAAGCCATTCAAACTCAAAATAGTCATTGACCATTGGATTAACACAGCTGGGAGCTGAGTTTTTCAAACTTAAGCTTTAAGTTATCATGTTGTTGTATACTTACAACTTATTTACGCAGTGATGGATTGACAGAGCACTCAGGGTAGAGAGGAATGAAAGGAAAGAAAAGTGACCTAATTTTCTCCATTCAACTCACTTCCAAAGGATATATAAAGTAGAGTTAAGGCCCATGAGCTTAACAGATTGTGTCAGGAATTGCTATTGTATAGAATTGAGATTAATTTTTAAATATTAGGCTTAGTTAATAAATAACTTTTTTTTTTTTTTAATAATTTTTTAATTTTAATTTTTTCTGTTGTCGTTGACGCAACATCTGTTCAACAGGTGAATCCAACTTTTCAGCAAGCAGGTGACATTAATGATAATTCTTGTGAAAGGGGAAGTTAGATAAGAACACCCTTGTAAATATAATTAATTCAATATTACCTCAACGACCCCTCTCTGGGGGCCCCTTGAAAAAGAATATTATATAACAATAATTTCTAGAACTTTGCGAACTTAAACCAACTCCGACAGAGTTATATCTCGTCGCGTTTCCAATTAATCCTGACTAAGCACAACACAATAAGGGTGGACAACACGTCGACAGATGTGGGGCACTCGAACGTCGTATCTAGCACCGGAAAAGGGGAAAAGATGAGTGTCGTTCACCATCTTGACCCCCTATTCCATCCTCCCAACTAAAACACAGCTCCCGGCGACCGTAAAGGGCCTTAGAAAATCGCACGTGGCAACCACTAGGAGGCCACATGGCATCGCGTTCCCTTTTAATTCGACTAATTAACAAAACAAAATTAATAAACAGAAACCAGATTGCGAGCAGGGATCAAGCGGGATTAAAAACACCTCGAGCTGACGCGTGTCAGTCACATGGCTGGCACCGTTGCTAATTATCCTGTCTTATATGCATTGTTATTTAAGTGTTACATTTGGGCACGTGCTGTGAATCAACAGGAATGACAAAAAAAGAGGGCTAATTTAAATTTGGTGCGGTCTATGTAATAGAAGGGGGTGCACGAGGTGAAGGACCTTTGTCCTTGTCAGTTGTCATGACAACATATTGTTGCGTATAGGTTAAAAGGAAGTGCAAGGCCAGATGGTGTCACTGCTTAATCCGGAAAAGAGCTTTTGCTTTCCTGCATAAATTTATCAGTCATTAAATAACTTAATTATAAGTTGTAGTTTTAAAGATGATCACAACCTTGAAATGGAAATGGAGAATAGAAATTGAGTTTAATTTGCGTTTATGTTTCTTTTTTTTTTCTTTTTTGGAATAGAGATAAGATAATGAACCTGTATTTAAGGAAGGAATGAAGAAATAAGTTGCAAAAAATTTGAATATTTATATTTTCCTGCTTTGAATATCGTGGCAAGTACACGAGTATTTTTACAGCCAATTGTACGCCAATTTTAATTTCGATATAAAACTTAGAGTCTGCAATGTAATTACGAGTTTCCTGCTCTTCCCGCTTCACACTCGACTGATTTAAACGTATTTTGACCAGCCCAGGTGGCACGCGCCACAAATTATCCGCAAAAAATCAACCACTAAACCATCATCAAGTGACAGACACCATTTTTTCTCATTATTTCCCTTCCCATCTTCAAAACTGACAAAGGTGGAAATTAAGGTGCATCTGGGGAGCATCAATTTATCGTGTAAAATTGTAAAATGAAAGTTTAAATTTGTTGCCCCACCTTTGAATAATGGGAGGACATGCATGAAATGGGGGGAGAAAAAAATAGGAATAAAAGAGGTGATGAGTTCCAGGTGCGAAAGATGTGTTCGAGTGGAACACATTGGAAAATTTGTATCCGTGTCATAACATACATTTTCATGACGTATAGAAATAGGGGAAAGTGAAATTGTTTACTTACCTATGTATGTATTTTTCATTGTTGATAAACCAATGAACTGAAAGGGGGAAGTAATATCACAATATATATATCGTTTCATTAGCCACTAATCCTTTCAGCAATTAATCATTTCACCAATACTTTCACCCTTTATTAATTTGTTTATCAATGTCATCAATCAGAATTATTACCCTTAAACTGACATGATGAATCATCAAACTGAACTTAGCTGACCATTCATTATGTAGCTCGCTTGTTTTCCTCAATGTTAAATATTCCACAAGCATAATACATGAACGCGCAAATGTTGTATAAATTAATTTTTATGCAAGAGCCGAAGGGAACGACTCATTTAAATAAGCATCGCAAGAAAAAATTTAAAAATGTCGGAATTTATATGCGTCACCATGTTTTGGCATTCATTCGTTCCAGTGCATGAATTCGAAAGCAGGTGTAGCATCGTGACGATACAGAATTTCGTTCGCATCGGCTTAGCGAGAGTCTATAGTTCCCTATTTACTCACCATAAAGTTTAATAAAACACGCAACATGATTTTTTTCCTAGGTTATCGGTTTCTTTTTTTTTTGTGTCAACAGGATGCCAATTGTGTTTTTCCTTTATTGCTGAGCATCCCATGATTGAATGACACCGAAGGAAAAGACAGTGAACAAAACAATATCATCATCCAGCTGTTTTCTCCTTATGGTCAATCTTTTTTGGTGCTCTAACTGTCATTTCCTGTGTCCAGTTGGACCAGGAGGTCTATGATAAACAGAAAAATAGGGCAAAAAGAGAAAAGAGCAATTTGAAACCGAACCGTCAGCATCTTTGTGAAACTCCCCCACAAAGAAGTTTGTAATTGACAACTCAAAAGATGCCATCAGTCCCGAGTTTGCAGCATCTGTAACGCAACAGAATGTTTGGAAATTTGAAAGTTATTTGTTTAATTTTTAGAAAATTATATTTTACTACATAGAAACATCTGCTGAATCGGTTAAAATTTAAAAAAAAATAGGAAATAAGGGTTTCCTATAGGGGATTAAAGTAATAAATTTTACTAGAAAAGGTGTTTAAAGTAAACCGCAAAAGATACAAAATGACTAAAACGCTACATCAGGTGCAACGTTTTGAGTTGTGTCAATTTGAGGTCAGCATGAGACAGGTGCCAAACAAAAATTATTGAGTCAATAGTGACAAGGACGAAAGGTGTATTTCAACAACCCGTCTCTCTGGCTGGCTTCTCTCGATGACCCAATTCAGACGACAAGCTAAAGGACGATATGAGGAAAAGGGAAATGAAAATTTTGTTACTTTTCCTTTCATTTATTACCCTCCTTTTGATTCCCATCAAATTAACACCTCCATCCCATGTCAGGGAGTGAATGAAATACCCTCACTGACTTGTGTTGGAGGATGAAAAAGGTTGGAAAAGAACTGAGGAAAACGCTTCACTAACCGCGCGTCACCCACGCCATCTGCCGGGATGAGGAAAAGGAAAAGAGGGGGCACAAATGGAGGAGAAAATACCTTCAACTCAAAAATAGGTCGCAAATGACACTTTGACATAAATATGAAGTAATGCACAACAGAAAGCCAAGTAAAATTGGAAATTGTCACGTGAGAAAAAGAAGTAAAATTGGTTCCATGTGCTAGTGCTTTGTTAACCCCTACAACACTTTGAATATAATCACGGCAGTGTGAATTTCACATAGGGTTGTAAATGTGGCCCCGTTCTTTTGTCCGCGGACAAAAACTCACCGTGACACTTGTGTCTTAATTACAAACATGTCCATCAACCCCTTTGACCTCTCAATTACCCTTTGACTAATCCTAGTGATAGTTTAACTAGTTAAAACCAGTATGAACCAACTTTGGCTAATGACCGTTGGTTCAAGAATCAACAAGTTGAAAACTGTTTTTAGAGCTTTTTACTCTTTTAGCATAAACATTTCAATTTGAAAACATTTCCACGTCAAATTGCATTTTAATTCATTAAATCTGAACTTACATCAACCCAATTTATTCAGTTCGTAACACTATTCGTGTATATAATTTCTCATCAATAATTTAAATATTTTTTCTTCAAACCACTTCATTTATTTACTTCACCAAAATTATCATCATTGAAAACTCAACAATTGCCACTAATCAAAATTCATTTATTCAAATCCATTAGCTAACTATATCAAGCCCCATTTTTTCATTCCCCAATATCAAACCGAGATCAGCACCTGTGCAATAAATCATCACTACACAAAAACACAACTCTTTAATATGCATTCATTCACTCCCAGAATTCAAAGATTCAAACAAGCAATGCAGATGCTCATTTTCTTTTTTTCAACTTTCCATCCCATCCCAGTTCACCGCCATCTCCATGACAGCAATCACCATCTGGTGAATTTTGCGTTGCCAAGAAACTTCATTGTGACACTTCTCCTAATGCACACGTTCAGAGAAGGAGAAGAGAAGGAGCAATCACAGGTGAGGGCTACGGTCCCTCTGCTCGGTTTTCTTCGGCGGCAGCTGCTGCGGTGACTCGGCCATCTGCTCTGCGACTCGTGCAGGAACAGCCGGCCAACACACCTTTCCTCTGCGTTTTGTCCGCGTTTCGGTGCGGCAGATGGCTGAATTCATCTCCGATATACCTAGTAGCACACCTTCCTCTTTTCTTCTTCCTCGACCTATATTGCTAAATGCAGCAATAAGGCGGGAAAACGATCAAAGAACATATATCCCGTGATATTTTACATTAACCTAACCCTAATCTCCCACTGCATCTTCCCCCAAATAATTTTTTCCTTTAATATTTCCGCTAAGTGAAAAAACAACCCATGTGCACGCCATCCGCCATTTTTTTTTTGAAAATGTGCATCTCGCAGCATCATAGCGTGGCTGAAGATGACACATCATCCAGTAATGGATGCAATGAGGAACAGGTGGGGCGTGGGGGGAGAGAAGACAAACACTTATCCATATTATGGAAATTGGGTGAAGGTAAAAATGTGAAAACATTCGATTTGTACACACGAGGAAAAAAATTAATTAATAACTTAAATGCGAAAATAGACAATAAATTGTTGAGGTTAGAAGACAAATGTCATAACAAACTGTTTTTGACGCTATAATATAGTGGGGAAAATTACACCCAGGTATAGACGTTTTAGTCTTTAGCCGTCCGGGAAATTACTCAAAGCGAGACTTCCTCAGACGTTTAAAAAATTTCATGCAAGGACGTCATTTAAGCACATCAATAGTTGACCATGGCATGAAAAAAGACTTTCAACTGACTGATGTTGCCGTGTGTAATTCCAGACCTCGTTTTAGGCGACAATCAATAGAAAAACTAGCATGAAATTACAGTTTTCCCGTACGAAAACACTAATAAGAACACGCAATACCTGTGCACTGTGTCGTCTCTATGTATTCCTAGGTCAATAATTTAAAAATAAATTAAAATAAATATCTACCATAATTTCGATTTTTTCTCTCACTTTCCTAATCGCAAAAACTATCTTTTATCTCGAGTTTTCTTGTAAACAACATGTAAGAATAAAAATAAGCGATATCGGAGGAGAGAAATAAAGACACCTGGGTGTGTAGAACCATCTGGGGTTTCCCTATACACCAATCTCTCTGTGCTCCCGAGATTGGGCCCCATCAAGGACCCGCCAGCTGCTTCCGCTGCCATCGGGCGGAAGAAAGAAGCCTTTGCTACAGATAAGTCGATGCAAACTCCATTTTTTTTTATCACCTGCTTCAATAAATTGCAACTTTAAAAACAAAACATTAAAATTTACTGTCATTAATTCATTTTCAATTTTTCCGCATTCATTTTTTTTTGATCCAATTTGTTTATGAAGAAAATGCAATTAGTCTAAGCGGAGATCTATATTTAAATAAAAGAAACATGTGTTGAGATAAAGAAATTATTTTTAAAAAAATTTAAAAATCTTATTCAGGTGTTTGTAGGACTTTCATCTGCTTTGCACCTGCATTTTAAACCACCGACAGACACCAGAAGGCGCGTGCCGTGTGTTCACCTGGCCACAATCTGCCGTGTGTCGGCACGCGCATCTGTAACTTGAAGGAAGGTGTCCTTAACCCTTTAAAAACAAAAAGCAGAACATTAAAAAATCACACTTTCAATACCTAAGGCAATAGTTTAGAATATGAAATAGTTTCACCTGTTGTTACGGAATGGTGACGTGTTAAAAAAATAGAAATGAAGCAGACCTGAAAATCTTGATGAGCACGGTGCAAAAAAAGGGAACATATGGTCACAAACAAATACAATGGAGAATTCCTTTATAATTGCACTGTTTTAATTCAATTTTTTTTTTCTTATTTAGGGAAATTTTTAATCTTTTTGATTAAATTTTAAATTTTTTTTTTTTAAATTTTAATCTCTAAGAATTGGAGAGAAAAGAAAAAAATAATAAGATTTTCGACCAGCTGTCTTGTGTCGATAAGTTTGTGTCGTCTGATTCACAAAGGCGGGTTTCAAACTCACGCGTTTTCAGTTCCTCTTCCGGGCACAGAAAAGCCATCTTCTTCAAATCCATTCAATTTATATCCCTTAATTACTTTAAGCAGGAAGCTAAATGAATCACTTAAAAGATTCTCTAGTTTGATTAATCGATCGAAGGGGTGACGTGAATGAAATCATTCTATAATCAAGCCTTTAAAGACTCAATTTCTCTCACTTAAAAATTAAAATACAAAATGAAGGTCTGCAAGCTGTGAATACAGGTGAATTAGACTACGGAAATTTATTTTTTTTTCTTTGGAAATAGTATATATTACTTCCTCATTCATACTCTCACCTGTCTTATAAAAATATTTAGTTTATAATTCGCACTTGATAAGAGAGGAAGGTGTTTTAAGGGGTAAAGCTAAAGGAGCAGCTGACCCACAGGTGTCTCACCGGATATAAAGCGAGTCATTGAAATCTGTAGGATTTAATGAAAATTAATTAGGTCAAGGACTACTAACGAACTATGTACAACTTACCACTCCCCCACAATACATTAAAAATTAGAGTATTACATTTTTAAGTGAAACACAATGGCAAAGAGAGGTGGTGGCTGTGTTGAGCGTGTCTGAATCTACGGAAGTCCGGTTTGCCCCTTAGGTTAAATGGGAAAATGAAGCGAAACCACAGTTGGGGTTTACGTTATGCCCATTTATTTTACCGCATTAACCCATTAATTAACCTTTCTGTACAAAACACATGGCACTTTAAAAACTAAAAATAAAAATTTGATAATTTTTTAAAAATAAAAATGTAAATTAGTTAGTTTCAATGTTACAGGTGAAAAGGCCTAACCCTTTCAGCTATCAAACTGAGATTTTAAGGTTGGGCCTATTCAATCCTTTGATGCCACTGATGAGTTGACCAAGTGCAAAACAGGTTGCCTCCTTTCTTTACCCCTCTTCACCTGGCCCCTACAAAACGTCCAAACAAGAGTCTAGACGACTACCACCCGACCAAAACTCCTCAACATCCGTTCCCCCACCAACCAAAAGACATATGGGCTAAAGGACCTTTAAAAATAAAATGTCTTCCCCCAATCCCATCCCCTCTTGCCAACACGAACCTACCCTGAACCTGAATAGGGGTTGATGCGGGGGTGATGGAAATCGTGCGCACCAGCCATTAAAACCTGTTCTCATTACCCATGAATGAATATACCACGGGCTTGGCCCCTTCCGGTCTAACTAAGGTGTGCTTTTTAAAGGTTGTGCATAGTGCACACCATAGTGTAAGGTTTTCAAACAGTGTTTCATTCAAATCCCCACCCTGATATTCCTTAAAGAGAAAAGAACTCGGATTTCCTTACCGGAAGTGCTGAAAAAACCCCCACACCCTATCACTCACCGGAAATGAATGCACATGATTCGCATCCATCTCTCCTTATGGTGTCTGTTGGCAAGGTGGTGTATAATTTAAAAGGAAAAGAAAAATCCTCTACAGATGCAACTTGTTAAGTGGGTGAAAATTCCCGTTGGAAAAACATGGAAAATTTTATTTTATTCTTATATTAAACAAAAAAAAAGATTTTTATGTATTATAATTTAAAAAATTAAAAAAAATTTATACCAACATTTATTTTCTTGAGGCGTGCAGTTGAATAGGGGCACCCGCATCTTCAGCCCTTTGCGCAGTCGCGTAAAAGTATTATCAGTTTTTTTGTGGCTTTTCCCTTTCTTTCCCTCAAGCTATGGCGCGTGCCTCAGCTCAATTAGTACGTGATGCGCGGGTGGGCAAGAAATAATCAAAAGTTGAGCTGCTCACTCACTTGGAGCTTGGAGTTGGCACACAATAGAGCTTCGCCAGTGATTGGGAACAATTGAGGCAAGTTGCATGATCGCTTTTATTTTTATTTCTATTTATGGGTGTTTGGGTCCTACTTTTGGTTTAAAAGCAGCTGGTGTTCACCAGATGTAAATTGTACCGAGTAAACGTAGGGGTTTGTCAGAAAGCAGCGTGCTAAAATCAAATACGTTGTACCCATGAGAGAGGGAATTGAAAATACAAACATCCGGAGGGATCCGAGTGTGTAAAAAGGCGTATATTTCGGGAATTTTTGTATTTTCTGAATGGAATATTAATTTCAAACACGAATTTCACGTAAACTACGATAACATAATTTCATTTGATTGACAAATCACGATTTACTTCAACTTCCTGGTTTATTTTTTAAATTATTGTTTTCGTGTTTAACATCCTTTTGACAACCTATTTCTCTCAAAATCCCCTTTCTGGCGTTATGAAAAGGTGAAAAAGCCTATCGAGTAAATTATTTTCAATGAATAATGCTGGCACGCTTCCAGCTGGAGACAGTTGGCCACGCGCCATCACATGATCACATTACGACCCATACACAAACCTGACCAGGGGATCGCATCTCCGCACTGGATGGGCAGGTGAAACAGGGACCAGATGGGGACGTGCACAACAGGGGTTTCCAACCAATCACAACCGGTCCCTTTAAAACTTTTATAAATTTTCGGAAAATAAGTAACAAAAATTAAAAAAAAAATATTTTTTTTTCAAAGTAATCCCATAAAGCTTAATAGTAAACATTCACAGTTGTTACAAATAAGAGCCACCTGGTAACCTGGGTGAGAAATATCTGTAAGTTTCAAATATGAAATTTTGATTTGGTAGTAGTAACACGTGTTGCCACCCCTGCTACCGAATTCCACCACACAAGAGCATCTGCTCCTACTTTGCCATCCATCCCCTCTAACACGTGTGCTTAAGCGCGTGCATGGTGCTCACCAGACGCGGTACACGCGTACACCATCTGCTCAATCCTCTTTAGCGTATTCAAAGCGAAAACCACGCACTTTACAAGCATTTTCTACTTTTCCACCACATATTATAATTTCCCTTAAATTTAAAATAATCAGAAAAATTTGTTTAAATTTTTTATAAATTTTTATTGAAATTTCGTGGCACGCGTTTGGTGTCAATCACAAGACGAAACCCAGGTGAAAAATCTTGACATCCTCAGCCCAAAGGTACCTAGCAGCGCCATGGTTGGTCGATTAAGGCGGCCAAGGATCCGCCCTCCCTCTATCCGTAAGAAGAGCATCATCCATCCGTGCAAGAAAGAAGTTTTTCGTTTGTTTTTCTCTTCCTCTCTTGTTCGGCTCGTCCAGGTGGGACCGCGCCTTACTAGCGCCACAGAAGGTGCCACGTGCTGCAGCTGCCGAGGTACCAGTGCGTACTCCCACCATCCCTCGAAATCTCCCCCCTGTTACTACCCCCACAGTATGCCACCCCCTCCGCGCGCTCCCTTAAACTCATCAAGTGTGCAACCGGGGTTTGTGCCGATCGGGACCATGAATCAATTAAACCCTTCGGGATAAAATCGAAGCCACGTGCCGGCCACGCGTCCACTCTCAGAACGGGCGTTGTTCCCGCCCTCGAGCGAAATCTCGGCACCGCACACGACACGCGACCGTGTCCTTCGACGGCATCCTGGATGCATCGCTATGCGAATTCGTTACTAATATTTTTTAAAGCAAGGGTAGTGAATAAGTGTTTGAAGTGATTAGAAATCTAGCAAACTTTGGTTTGTAGTTGTTGGACAGCAGCGCGCGTGCGTCTTACAAAAGGGGCAGGTGGAGATGGCAGCTGGCGCGTGCGGCTGCTGGTGATGGTGAAACCTTGTGCTAAAGCAACAAATGTCTTTTTACTACTTCCCCAATCTCCTTTTTCTCTGTTTGAGCTACGTTTTAAGGCAAATAAACATAAAAGTGTTCATTAAAAGTAACCGTTTAAACACGTGAAAAATACAAAATAATTTTGAAATAATTTAATTTAAAAAAAAAAAAAAAGTTTTTATGTGTGGGAAGTAAATGGATAAAAGTTTTTACGCTAAAATTAAGAATAAAAAAGTGTTTAGGTTTGCTAAATAGTGATGTAGTAGTATTTCCACGACTTTAATCTTATTTTCCGTGCTGTGGTTTTCTCCCGCGTGCGCAGATGCTCCGCACATGCGCCTCGCGCAAACCACGTGCATCCCATTGAGCTATGAATGGAGCCAAGCCTCCCTTCCCCCATCTCAATAGACGCTATTCTCCCCTAGACCTGGTCTCGCTAATTTATGCGAGCAGCTGGGGCTATATAAGCGCCTCACCACGCGCTCCAGCTTCATTGCCACTCGAGCACTCAGAGGCCCCATCACGTGGATACGCTCTCTCGGCCTCTCAACGAAACGCAACACAGCACGGCAAAACATCCACATTTCCATCGAAACCCACATTAACACAGGATTTACCTTACCACTCGACGTTCAAACATTCTTAACGGCAGCATTTTCTGTAATCGCACGGCAACGA
>JAQFZP010001672.1:0-17735 GCA_034695745.1 Geophilus truncorum
ATATTGGCACTATATTGGTTAAAAATTGGTTATATTGCCCGATATTGCCGATTCAATGCCAATTTAACCAACATTGGCCCGATATTGTTCCAATATATAATGTTACCTGGGAACTCGTTTTCATTCTTCTGAAATTAACCTCACCTTTTCTCTTCTTTCCTCACTTCTTCATTTTCTTTTTCTGGCTTTGGTTAGATTTGTGTTGTTTGGGTGGCATACAGCTTTTCTTGCTGTTAAGCTCTCTCGCTCTCTTTTTTGTTGTTTTGTTGGTGGTTTCCTTTTCTCATTGGAGTTCTTTTATCAGTGTTTTAGGACTTTGTTTAAGAAATGTGATAGCATTATGAATATTCGGATTGTGTCTAGTTTACGGTATTGACGTATGTATTTTAAGATTGTGCAAAGTATAATCGAAATGTGCAGTATATTTTGACTTTGTGAATAGTATTATTGTATTTGATTGGGCTTACTTGTGACTAAGATGTTTTAATATGGCTTTTGTAGTGATTTAATATCTTGAGCTTTATTATGTCTTGGGACAGGTTGCATCTGGTCAAAGTAGCCGCTGGAGACCTTAAGCAATATTTCTCATTCTCCTCCTCTTCCACTTTTAGTAAGATGTGCCACTATGATGCTATAGTAATGAGCTAAACGGTATTTTAGGACCATTACAACTGTGATTTTCTGTTTAATTGCAATACAGGTTGTTTTTGCCTTCCATTCATTTTATGACACACGTACTACACCAGTCAGAACACATAAAGAATTTCAATAATTTATACAGTCATGTGTAAATTAAGAACAATGGCACACTGCTTTTTATCAGTCCATTTTTTTTACCATCCTTGGAGGGATGTAAATGGTGTTTAAAACATATCTCTAACACATAATTGCATTGATTTTTTTTTCATCAAATATCACACAAATACAGAATTGGAGTAGCGAATTGAATAAATGAAGCTTTTAAACTAAACTCATAAAAGTAGAATTAAGAAAAGAAAGAAAAAGAAAGAAAGAAAAGGAAAAAAAAAAAAAAAAAAAGAAAAAAACATTCACTTTAATACATTATTATAATTTCGTCATTTAATAACGAAATTACACTAAACTTCTATTGCACCGTAACCCCGGCTACTGCCACACCACCATTAGTAAAGTCAATTTATAATTGTAAGGTACAAATTGAGTATTACATTAGGTAGCTTTTTAAGATATAATAAATATTTATTTATGATAATAATATTGCTTTATAATTTCTACTATACTGTATCACATTTACAAGATTTTTTTTACCTCGATATTTATAATTTATAGTACATGTGATAATACTTTATGTACAGGTGCACTTTGAAAATCAGATGCAAGCAACTTACTAGCGACTGAATGAGAAAAGCAATATTTTTTTCATTTATTGATCGCCTGCAATCGAACATCACACCGAGAGTATTGCTTACGCTATAGGGATGGCAAGTGATTAGGATTACGATATTGAGAGAGGAAAAAAGAGAAATGTCAATGACAGCAATAATTAATATTTTCACAAGTGGTCCTAAGAAGTGGTGATGGAATTAATCCCAAGCAGATTCGGCTGCCTGAACTGGATCCCAATACGCGTTCGGATTAGTGACGCTGCTTGCTTGCTGTTGTTGTTGTTGTTGAGGGTATTGTTGTTGTTGCTGATATAATGGCTGTTGCTGACTGTAAATATCTATTGAATCTGTTTTAGTGTCCATTGGTTGGGCTGAGATATCGTTGACTGCCTCTTCTTGAGGCTTCATTTCCATGGGTTGCTCATAGGCGGTTTCTAATGTGCTGTTTTTGATGCCGTAATAGAAATAGACGAATAAGCCTGAAAAAAGATATAAAAATTAAAATTTACATTCTCTAAAAAAAAAAAAAAAAAAAATTATTTTGTTTACCAATTATCATCCATACAGTAAAGCGAACTAAGGTCAGTATGTGTAGTTTGAAAATAAGATAAATGTTAACTGTGATAGCAATGCCTGGGATAAATGGCAACCCTGGAGTCATAAACTTGAGAGTTTTTCTATTTTAAGATACAAAACATTTAAATTAGAAACTAAAAACAAAACCTCTTTCATAATGTTGGGTTCCCACTTGACTGGAAATAAAATCAGTTGACTTGTGCGGAAAGGATATAATGCCGGGAAAACGTTTAGATTTACGTTTTCAGTTCCCACCTGACGGAATTTTATTGCAAAAGTTTTATTTTTGTAGTAGTGATCGGTCATAGTACTCAGACTTTTAAATGGATCCAAGCATTTTAATACAGGCAGTGTCTCCGGATTATGTCCATTCGTAAGTCGAATTTGTACATAAGTCGAAATACCTACGTATGGTTCACATTTAGCGCCAATTAGATGTTAGATCAAAACACAAAGTGTATGTAACCAAGAAACTGCCTGCATTTTATTATTACCGTAATTCGATTTCTTATTATTTTCGTCGGGTACGATAAACATTGTGCTAAGATGAAAACAGGTGAACAGAAAAATCTTAATCTGCGCTTGCACCAAAGCAGAAAATGCTCCGCTTGGCTAAAAGCGTTTCGACTAAAAAATAGAAAAAAATTATATTTTTTCCTGTTGTCACTTTTCTGTTGGCGCAACAGAAAAAATATTTAGTTGGGCAAAAAAAATGACAAAAACCGCGGTTGAAACGCTGTGTTTCTGCCAAGTGGGAATTCAACATTACTGTAATTTATGTGACACCTGTTTTGCGGTTTTCTCGAAATGAAGAGCAGAATGCCAACATTGATAGCGAAGAAGAGGAAGATGAAAAAGAAGGCAACACCAGATCCTTCTTCTAATTCGGTGATTTCACACACAACAAGAATGTCCATGATTATAATAAAAATATAGAGAATGCCCACGGTTTTCAACACGAGTTGCCCCGATTCGTCAGTCGCTGGATTTCTGTCGCGCCACGGAAACACTCGTGGACAAAGAATTTCCAGCTTTTTAAAGACACCATCCAAAGGGCCTGGGCCTTTAGGTACAGCAGGTTCCGGTTCTGTCCCTTCCTGGACGGTTCCGTAGCCCTTGTCGATGCTGTCAGATTTGGGTGCTTTGGTATTGTCGATGAGTGTTGCATCGTCATCAAAAGTGCGCGTGTTTTCCATGTCGTCCCAAGTGACGTGATGGGGTTCGTAGGGTGAAGGGGAAGGCTGCCGGACGTTTGGGACGCCATATTCCTCTTCGAGTTGCTTAAATGATTCTGGTAACATTTCTGCCAGTGTTGATTTCTCCGGTTGGTAGCGTAGAATGAGAACGCAAGTGGAGACAAGTGTGTATGCTAATAGTGTACCTTTGAAGTGAAAAGAGTGGAATTTAATATTGAAAAATGTTGGCATTGAAAATATATTTCAAATATATGATTTCTCGAATTACAAGCCCGCGTTTGTATTTATTTCGCGGGGCTTTACCCCCGCGCTTATATTTCGGGGGCGATTTTATTTTGGGGGGCTTTTATTTATTTCATAAACATCACATAATTTAGTCGAAATATTGTTTTTTGCTATTAAATTGAATTTTAAGTTAAAAGAATAGGTTTCTCTCAACTTTTTCGTTTTAATTTCTTATTTCAGTTAAATTATCATAATTTACCATTGGTATTTGACTTTTTAATGTCAATAACCCTTATCACAATTACTATATGGTTTTTAAATATTTTTTTTACCATAACGTTACTGAAACGTTATTGATACTCCCGAAATAGAAGCAAGCGCAGTGCGCTTGTATTTCGGGGTGCGCTTGTAATACGAAAAATACGGTAAATTATATTTTCAATATACCAGTAACTTAAAATAAATTTGCCAACATGTCAATTTCATTTTTACCTATGGACATCATTTCTACGAGAATTTCAAGGGGAATAAGAAGAGACGCAACACCAGCAAAAAAACCGAAAATGCAAGTGGCAATGGCTGGTGTGCCAGTAAGAGGGAAAATTAATGCCAAAGATCTGAAAAAGATCAAGAAAATATGTAAATTAAACTGAATGTCTGACTTTCTTTACAATTTACTTGAATATCAGACCATCTTTTGCCATGGCATAAACGACTCGTGGCATGGGAAACATTGAACCAAACATGGAAACAGTGAGTCCAGCGATGGCTCCGATTGACACAATGTACTTGCCAGTCTGAGAGCCATGGTAGGCAAACATTTCAACTAAAGCAGAACTAGCGTCTATTTCAGTATAAGGTACGACTAAAGTAAGCATCATCCCAGTTGTAACGTAGGCTAAAAGAATGATGCCAAGACTGACTATGATGGCCAATGGAATATCTCTTTTTGGGTTGTGGGCTTCTTCACCAGTAGTAGCAATTATATCGAATCCGATAAAAGCGTAGAAGCAAGTGGCTGCTCCTGTTAACACCTGAAATAAATACAAAAGAACAATGAGAAAATATTTTAAACCGATTTGTCATGTTATACAGCTTTAGCTTTAAGGGTTATCTTTATCAACTGTTCTTAAAGGTATATGTTTCACTCCTTAGAGAATATACCTTTTAAGAACATCATACGAGATGAGAGAATAATAAAGTGTTTTTTTTTTTGTTTTTTTTTTTTCTTATTGGTAACTTTAAAAAGCTTTCAAAACTGGAAAAATTTAATCATGACATGCACATAGCTACTTTTCTACTTTAAATGTCAAGTGAACTGAACTGGTTTATTATTAAAAATGAATCTACACGTTGAAAACGGTAATTAATCGTCGCTAAATGATTTTTAGACGTGGTAAATTTTGTGTAAAACGAGTTTGATTTTTATCATTTTCGTCGTTGTAAGGTGAAAGCAGATGAACATAGACATCTTGATCTGCGCATGTGCCAGAGCAGAAAATGCTTCAATTGGCTGAAAGCTGATTTTTCGCGACGGTTCGATAAAAAAAAAAATAGAAATAGCTTCTTTTTTTCCCGTTTTCACTTTTCTGTTGGTTCAACAAAAAAAAAATTTCATTAAGCAAAAAAAAAAAAATTATTATAACCATGACGAAAACGTTGTTTCCGCCAACATTATTGGAATTCTGAGTTTTTGATTCACAGAAACCCAACCTTGCTTGAGAGAAATCTACAATTAAAATTCTCGATCTGTAGCTGAACATCAATAAAAGCATTGCAGGCAATTCATGCTTCAGGGGCAGCACTCAGCAGACTTCGTGACGTTATAAATCATTGCGGCTCTCATGGTGCATTTTCTGTTTATGGCAAACGACACTACCCAATCGTTTTTTTACAAAATTTAATACGACTAAAAATAATTTAACAACGATTAATTAACGTTTATGATGTGTAGATTGATTTTTTTTATAATAAACCAGTTTCGTTCATTTGTTCTTTAATACTAACCCCCGACCATCCATGAGGCAGGAATCCATTATATTCAGACCAATTAGCAGTATCGGCGTAGAATAAACCAGCGCCCATGATGAAAGCCCAAATACTCAAGTTGACTGCATTTAAAACGTTATTAAAAATCAAAGACTTCTTCACACCTGCCACCATCAGAATAGTCATGAAAACGCAAATAAAAAAGGCCAGAATGTCTGGTGGTCTCCCTAATAATGGAAAAAAAATACTCTTAATTTTTTTTAAATTTCTTTTTACGAAATTACAAAAATAATTTACCAAACAATGTTCCCAAACCATCTGCAAAAGTTTCCGTGATGGCTTTATTGCTTAACGAATCAAAGCAAGCGCTCAAAGCACATGCACAAGCCGATGTTCCTATAAGGTACTCGAGCACCATGTTCCAACCAATAATAAAGGCTAAAAATTCACCGACAGTCACGTAACTGTACATGTACGCTGAACCAGAAGTGTGAGGAACGCGTACACCAAACTCGGCGTAGCAAACACCTGTTGGGAGAAGAGTGAATGTCAGATTTTCATCATTGATGTAACATTTTGAGACTTACTGACCGGAGAAAATGGAAGCAATGGCAGCAATCATGAATGAAAGCACAACTCCAGGGCCAGCTATTCTGTGTGCGACCATACCGGCCACTAAATACATCCCTGTGCCTACACAACTGCCCACACCGAGAGACGTCAAGTCTAAAGTGGTCAAACATTTCTGGAGAAATAGTATTTTATTAGTATGGTAGTGAAAATTCTTTTTTATCCATGTGTTGAAAGTGCTATCGAATAAAAGTAGTGCGCTATTGCTATCGCTAAAATCTGTTGAAAAAGTAGTGAATGACTTTCACTAATGCTATTTTAAATGTTTGTCAACATTTTTCATTATCGCTAACATGATTACCAGTTTTGCTACTATTTCAATATTTCACTGTTTTATTTTTGCGATGGAAAATGTTTAACTTACAAAATTCACACTCATGAGAATGTAATTAAAAAAAGTTATCGGCATCATTACATCTTTCACAGACTCAAAAATATAGAGTAAGAGAAAATTAAAGTGCTATAAGAGAAAAAATTAAACTATTTTATGATAAAATTAAATTTATTTGTGGTTTTACTTTTTTGTTTGCTCATTTATGAGCGATCTTATATTATTTAAAATAGTGATACTGATAGCTATTTAATTGCTATTTTTAAAAGACAGGTACTGTAGCGTCACTACAAAATTGCTACGGTACCCTGCACTATACTAGTGCCCCTATTAACAATAGCAATTGCTTTCGGTAGCGCACTACAAATAGTGATAGCACTTTCAACACTGTTTTAATCAAATAAATAGCGTTCTTACTTTGAGATTTTGTTTGCCGGTTGTTGGTGCTGCTTCTAGCGTCTGTGCGTTTTTAGTTCGAATGAGTTTGCCCACCATTAGCACCGCTTGGCGGCGCATTTCCGGGTTGTTAATATTCGGCGCTGGCATTTTTCTTGATTATACAGCTGACTTTTTTAAACTGGAACAAGAAAAAAAAGCAATCGAGGTGTGAGAAATGATAAATTAATACATAAAAACACACCCTTTGTCAAGAAGTGAACAGTGCTAATAAATATCGAATTGCGCGACATTCCCCTGTGCCTGAAATATCGATTGATGACATGTCACAGCTAATCTCTTCTGGCAATTCACTCAGTTTTTATTAATTTTTATATTTTCTTAAATTGAAATCCACTTTGCCTCTTGAAGTTTAATAGGTTAATATGATATTTCATCGGGAAACATCTGCACTTGACAGAAGCGTGATAAACGATGCCGCTGTTTGTGGTTTCGGGGTTTAATTTAAAAGTAAGTTTTTGGGAGGAAAAATGGTTGCGGCTCGGTATACAGAGTGTAATAAACTGTCAATTTCATGACCTAAAACCGAATGGTGTATGTGTGTGCGCAGAGATTTGGATAAGTGCCAAATGCGTGACGTTGCACTGGTTGTACAAATGACGTCAGATTAATGTCAAATGTGAACACACCCTCAAAAACGCTGCAGAAATGAATGATTCTGACATGTGCCGAAATTAAACCGTGTAAAAATATGTTTTGATATATGTTATTATTTTTTTTTAAAGAAAAAAAAAAGAAAAATTAATTAAATAAAGGAAAAATGAATAAAACTGCAAAAACACCGCCTTTGGTGCGCTTTTCCTGCCAGACACCACCATCAAGTAGGATTGGACCGTTGGGTTGGAAATTAAGCTCATGGGGTTGGATTTTACATGCCCTTGGGTATTTGATGAATCACACTAGGAAATAATTGAGATTTCTCTCTGTAGTCATGGGAACGCAACATGACTGCTTCAAGTCATTTTATCTTCCCTTGCAGTAAACGTTGCCTGATGGGAATAAAAAATATTTTTTCCCCACATGAAACAAATTTATATACCTCCAGGTAAAAATAGAAAAGCCCCATCTTCCGGTTTCTATTGGTTTTTCTCATGGTTATTGATTGTGTGAATGAAGGAAAATGTTTATGGATAGTGTCGAAGCAAAAGAAACAGATAAACGTTTAAATGAGATCGCAGTTGAGAAATAGCGACGTATTTACGACTAAAATTATTCAGTTAAACGCCAAACACTCAAGAAGAAATACAAAACGAGACGAACTGAATGTTCTAGTTGAGAATAAGGAAATGGTTTTAGCTGATCATCTACCTCCTTTGACGAACGTTAAAGCAATCCGCTTCTTGTGGTGTGGGCTTAGAGATGTGGAGGTGGGTTCCGTCATCCATGACTGGCCCCTCACGACAAGGAATGCCGACCAAACCAGACTATGGCGAGCACCGAGAAAGGGCTTCGTTGCTCACACAGCCAGAATGGATCGATATTTGTGTGACGTCATAACTGTACTCGCCATCCAAGGACCTCTACAGTGATGAGACAGAGGTAGTAAAAATATGGGAATTTCTAAATTCGCAATTTAAATTAAACTCTTTTTGTTTCAATTTAGTTTAGGGTTTTTAAGTAATAAAAAATATTGATTATGATTAATTAATTGTGAATTAAATTTTTGAGTGTGAGATTTTAGTTTAACTGATTTAGTGTGTTTTGATCAAATAAGAATGGGATTGTTATTAAGGAGTGGTGGATGGGTGTTGTCAAGGTAATGGAATAAACATTTAAAATGTTCCTAATCGAGTTAATGATTTATTACTAAAGCCTGAATTTTTATGCAGAAGAAAACTTAGATTATACGTGACAAAAACGTGATAGAAAAAAATTATATACCGGTACAGTACATATTTTATTTATTGCTGAAATCAGTAGAATAATAGGTTTTTTTTCTATTTTTGAGTATCGAATGACAAACGAAATAGTTTTGATCACTCTAATAAAAATATTGTTAAAAATATGGCATTTAAAATCAGTCAATGAATCAAACATTTTTTTTTTATATTTGTCATTCATTAAAAACGAAAAAATTTCTTTTTTGTTAACCAATAATCTTTTTTAAATAAAGAATCCAATTTTTGTAAGTTTGCAACTTGTATCACATCTGTATCTACTGTACAGTATGATTATTTCATACTTTTTTGAATATATTATTTATTGGCAGTTTTTCACAACTTGATTTATATTTCTGAACAAATGACATGAATATATTTGTTTATAAAAACAAATTAATGTCATAAATAATTTTACTTCTAACTAATGTGGTTGGAATGATAAACGAACGGTTGAATCTTTCAATTTGCACACAATGCTTTTGAATGGAGTACTTCCGGAAACAACTGTTTTCACTCACTGAAACCGGAACTGAGAACTCGAGTGAGGCTTTTTCGGTGGTTTGAGTGCATCTTTGCTCTTGGCTGCATTCATCATTGCAGTCAACTTGGTGCTGAGAGCAGCATAAATTCGTTTCTACCGGTAATTGCAAGAGCAATTTCAGCTTTACTCACGAGTGAGTTTCATTCATTATTAATTTATAACGGTGTAATTCTGTCAGAATTAATTAAATGTGTTGGTTTTAATTTTAATTGGGTTGTTTAGTAATTATTTCCACATTGGTGGGTAAGGAAAATTATTGTTTTGTAATTGATTTTTTGTTTACAGATCTTTGCTTTTTCGATACCAAACAATTATTTGCACATGTTATAAAATCAATGGTCAATTACCATTTTTTCAACTATCAGTACTGACCTGTGTGACAATTGCCACGAGCTTTATTCTAGAGACAATTAAAAAAAATTAATTGCAATTTTGTGTTTAAAATGTTGATCCACACATTTTGAATTTTCTTCTACATTTATTGAAAAGATAATTAAGAAATTAAGTCATTATTGCAAATAAAAAAAAAATTGCCCCTTAATACTGTTTTCACTGCAATGGTATTCTTACATTAAAAGTCAAGTGAACCGAATTGATTTATTATTAAAAATCAATCTACACATTATAAACATTAATTAATCGTTGCTAAATGATTTTTTGTCACGTCAAATTTTGTAAAACACGATCGCAAAAAGTCGTTTGCAATCGTTTATCAACAGAAAAATCATTATGAGAGTTGCCACGATTTACGACGTCACGAAATCTGCTATTTTTGTAGTATAAATTGCCTGCAATGCTTTCATTGTTGTTTAGCTACAGATGCAGGATTTTAATCTTGAATTTCTCTCAAGCAAACTCACAAACTCAGAATTCCCAAAATGTATTTTCATTTTGACATTTATTTTTTGCGCTCGTTACAAAATTTATTACGTCTAAAAATCAGTTGGTGACAATTAATTACTGTTTGCAACCTCGTTGTAGCGTCATTCGTCAGACTGGCTGAAAAATGACGCTATATAGCGGTTCACGCTACAAGCAATCAAGTTTTAAATAGCCAATGTTACCGTACGTTGGGTACAAAATATAGATTACGCTAATCTAACGCAGAACGGAGTTTGGTTTACTTGACCTTTAAAGTTTGCTTTCACTCATGCTCTTGTCGAAGAAAAGAGAGTCTAAACCAGTTTGAAGTTTTTATAAGTTTCAAGTGTTTGTACAAGTAGTACAGTACCGGTAGTCACTTTACTCTTGGTGTACCGTATCCAATGTCAGTTGTTGCTAATTTCAAGCAGTGCTGTGCATTTAATGAGAAAACAGAGCATTAGAAAATTGATTAATCAAATAATTGGTTTAATATTCGCCACGAATAAATCTTTTAATTTTATTGGATTTTTTTTACTCTGTTGCTTTCTTTTATACAGTCAAATCTCGATATAACGAACTCTAATGGAGCGTAAAACTCCGTTATAGCGTAATTTTATTTTTTTCCCAGCAAAAGGTTGGCATAAGTTATTACGTTTTCTTGTAGCGTGAACCCCGATGTAGCGTCATTTTCGAAAAATGATGCTACATCGGGATTCGACTGTATATTATTGCGATACGGTAGAACAGCGATAAAATGACAGATTCTTAAATTTTATTAAGTCTTCATCACAGATGTTAGTGCAATGAACTCTATATCAAAAACATCATTTCAAGGACTTGAAGATGACTGCGGATCAAGTGTTGCGCAATGCATCAGTTTGCGCGAGTATTGTATTCATGTCTTAATTGATAAACAGTTAAACATTCACAAGTCAGTATCGAAGAGTAAATTTATTTTACTCTTGGCATCTTCACTTCCGTATAATTGTTTATTTAATGTGTGTGGAAGAGTCGTATTTCTTCGATTGTTAATTCTATGCGATTAGTAATATATTTTAATCACATTTGAAAATAAATGTTATAAATGTATGTTACCACAGTGTTAGCTGCTTGTTATCACAATGTTTCTTGATTGCTGCAACAATTATAACTGAATGATTCAATGAAAGCTAACATTGCTATATTCAGATAACATTTTGCAACGTACACTTACAGTAACTTTGTTGCTAAATTTACCTAACATTATTGCATTATTGCATTATTTATCTGACATTGTTATAATAACATTTTTGCAAAACATTGCCTCTTATTTTCGAGGCATTTAAAGCTTAAAACGTCTCGTGGGCAAGTTGTGTAATGTCAACATAATTTTTTTGTTTATGTATTAAGCTGCTTGTCACTCAGTTTGCGTAACCGTGCCATGGATGGCGTCTGAATGACTGTTATTTTATTTTTAATCACACAGTGCAAGTTTTATATGTCAATAATGTTACTTGTCAGCTCAGAAATTTTATTGACATCTATAAAAGAATCAGTAGATTTATTAACAACATTCAGATTGTGTTGCTCAGTGTTTTGTATCAATGACAGCTTGCAAGTAAACATGGACTTACACATCTTTTGCAAACAGTAAAAACTCAAACCGATTACACAGAATTTCAACTCTCAACTAACTTATACCCATGTACTGTAGTGTAAATGTTAATTTTACACTATTGCATGACAATTAACATTTACAAGTTGTACAACAAGTATGGATGATGATGATGATGATGATGATAATGATGATGATGATAATGATGATGATGATGGTGATGGTGATGATGATGATGCTCACTGCGATTTTTCTTAATTGCAGTAGTATTTCTTATCTTCGACGTAGAAATCTCCCTACTTTTACCCATCCCAACGTCTATAAAAATTGCCCCCTTGTGGCCCGCCTTATAACAACAGCATTTTTGTTTAGTTTTATTCTCACAGCAGGCCTATACTACGAATGGAAAAATATCCTAAACTGATCTTTCAACAAAAGCCAATATAAACACGGCACTCCTTTGTTAATGGATTTTAGTCTTCATGTAAACACACTGCCTGATGGTGATGATGATGATTTGTTGCTACTATTGTATGTCCATACGTTGCCTGTCATAAGACATTATATTACAAAAATAATTAATGACATACAACCAGAGAATGTTATATTACACCATTTAGGTGTAGGTGGTCAAAGCTATTATAATTACACCTTTTATTTTTACACTAAATGAGAGTCAAAATAGAGACAATTTTTTTCCTTTTGTCCGTAACTGTTTGCTTCTCATTTTCATTCTCCTACTACAGCATCTGATTCCAGGTACGTTCTATTGGTAGGATGTCTGTTGCTACTTGCAACAAGAACCACTGTAGTTCTGTATAGTCATGCATATTTTATTTCTTGTAATCAATATATGGTGCAACAGGCTAAATCTGGTTACGAGTAGGTTAAGAGTATATACAGTAGGATGCTTGTAGTTTGTTAAGAACTTTTAGGCTTTAAACTCAAACAGATCAATCAGTTTTCCACGAAAAGTGAGGTCGCATTATGCACGCATAAATAGGGTAAACAATACTAGTACGTTGAATTGTGTACATAAGCTCTGATGATAAGTTTTATCTGTCAAAGAAATGTGTACAATTTGTCACTGACAATGGAATAAATGAATTACAACATATTTATTTTACAAATTTTACACATTTTTATATTGGATACGGTAACTTTGCCTAAATTTACCATTTTCATAATATTTGTTGCTGTTTATAAATAAATAAAAAAAAAAATATGCTGCTGATTTAGACTTGTTTAAAAGACTTCATAGTCTTCTATGTTTTGACAAATTTCTTGATTTAAGTTTTCTATGGCACAACGCAGAGAAGCCCAACTTGGGTATACAAATACACAACAATTATAAACTTTATTTAATGCAATAAAGTAAAAATTCTTTCTATGATAAAAGACATAAGTTTCATTACAGGTAAATTATTCATTTTAAAATTATAAAATTTAAAAAAATAAAATAAAAAAAAGTTGAAAAAGTATTTTTTAGTGCTAGACATAATAATCAGATATATTTATTAAATCTTTGTATACAATATTTCATAAGCAACATTTTTTTACTTTTTTTTTTATTTTAGATATTTGAAAGCAATTACACATTAAATGGCACCATGATGGTACCGAAACCGACTTTCCGAAACAAGAACCCCTTCTTCTCGAATGGAAGAATTCCATCTTCAACAAGCGACGGGTGCTTATAATATAAAACCCGGCGAAAACGATCGATTAGCAGCGCCAAGTTTAATATCAACATGGCAGCCAGCTGGGAATGGGAAGACTGCAAAAGACGTGCGGTTGATTTTCATCGTGTACAAATGAAGCAGCACTGTTCAAAGGTATTATAAAACCTAAAAGATTATATTCGTCTAATACATTTGAGCATCATTGTTTTTTGTATAGGCTTACCGACTATTGGATAGGGAAAGCATCGAAATTATATCAAAAGTGGTGGAAATGCACTTTATCGAAGTTGCATCTACAGACGATGGCAAAATATTACGTTGTTCGTGTACGTATAAGTAAAAGAAAGGTTTATTACAATTAATGTTATAACATGAATTTCTTTAAATATAAGGACGCACATATCTCGTAAAGTTGGCACAGCTTGAATTTGGATTTTTTTTTCGCTCGTTGAAGGAAAGACTAGTGAATTTTTTAAGAACAACTCGTAGATAACAAAGTAACGTTTATGGTATAACTAGAGGTTTTTTTTACGTTGAAATATTGCCGCAGTGATGCAAACGCTATCTCTCTTTATAGCGGCGCTACTTTTTCACTAATTGTAATTATTTTATGAAATAGCGGAAAAGTAGCGCCACTCCTAAAAAAAGACATTTTACCAATCAGATTAATTTTTTTCTTGTTTGACCCCTGCTGTGTTACCCTTTCTAGAGAAAATACTGGAAGTAAGTTGCTATCCACCTAAACTTTTAATCTCTCATTAGCTACAACGGAAAGCCTAACCAAAAATGCGTCATAGGATTTTAAGGGGCAAGAAATTTGCATGGGCTATAACTTTATTATTAATAAATTATTTTGCACCAAAATTAGTCAGAATATAGTTCATGCGAATATAAACGAACTTGACAAGAAAAAAAATTAATATTAATCAATAAAAAAAATTTCCTATTCATGTTTGTGTGGTATGTAATTTTTTTACTATGGTTGGTAATGGAAGGGTTAATTCACTAACATTCAATTGGAAAAATAAATACACAAAAAATTTAATTAAGCTACAAAAGAGTTACAAGTACCACCAATTAACAAAACATTGTGAATATCCTTTTTCTTCAGACGTGCATCATTTAAAGTTTTCTCAACGTGATCCAACGAGGCTGCATTCAGATTCTCAAATTTCTTACAATTGATCGTGGTCATAAAGGGATGATTCTCAACCAAAGAAGAAATTTCGATGCTGATACAATCCTCTACAGAAAAGCTTATCTTTGCCCTCTCGCACACCGCTAATTCAAGTCTTTGCAAATTAACTTTAAATTTATCCTTCATTAATTCAAGACAATGATCAACTAATGTCATCATAGATGCTTTTTATTTCAGACTGGGATCCTTTCATTTTGAAATCTGAGACGTTGTACAAATGTCCACTCATGTGAAAAACCATTATGTTTGTAGCTAGTGTCTTGCTTGCTTTATTCAGTCCGATCATTGAAGCAGTCGGCTCCTTTAAGAAGTGAATATTGCAAAACCCAGCATTCTTCACTGCATTTACTATAGCGATTTCCCTCTCACTGTTTATGTAGCTAATTATCAGAGTAAGAACAGTCTTTAATTTAAGTATTGAATCAAACCTTTGTTTTCTGTTTAATCTTTTGCAAGATCATCATTAACATAGATTCCGGCGAAAGCTTATTTTCAACATGAAAAAATTGCAACAATATTTATAATTAAATAAACTCTAAATTGTGTTTTAAAACAATAAATTTAAAGTTAAAAAAAAAGTCTTACATGAGTTACACACATGAGTCGCACTTCTTCATACACTTGGATCTTGTTTGAATTAGTAATAATTATTGTAACTCTGTGTGCGTAAGTATCATTAGGTTTTGTTCAATCAACTATATATTTCTTACTTCCTAAAGAGTTATTATTTGCACTAGCTTTGCTGTTTTCCTAAAATCAAACAAAAATTGTTCAAATTTTACGGGCAAAAAGCCTGTGAAGCACAGGCCAGACGCTAGTCACTTGAAATTGTAACTATTTAAGTGATTGAAATTTTGTAACAGCTGTATAATTGAAATGCTAATTAAAAAATTACTAATTAGAGCCCGAGTTCATATGCGAAATAAATTGAGCTTTATGCACATGCATATGCTTCTAAAATATATCAAATATGCAGTTAAAATATGTAAATTATGCAAAAAAATTATTCATTTATTGATAAAATTATTTCAAATTTATTTGTGATTTTTTTTTATTAATATAGATAGCAACTTTATTGTTTTGGTTACTGAAAATTGAAATTTAATAGTTAAAAACTTTTTATGTAGTTATTTACAAGAATTAAATATTTTTGAATAAATTTACACAAATATGAGTTATAAGGATAAGGATAAATCATTTGATTACAAACACATTTAAACATGCTTATCAAAAAGATTTTGTATATTCTGTCGATTTTTTTTTAAATGCTCATCACATTTCTAGTACTGATTTTAAATGCCGAATGTAAATTTGTGATTTTTAAACGTTTTACACTCGCTTTGTATAAACATTTCACCAATTTATGCATTTTTCTGCAAAAAATATCGGATTTTTATTTCATAAAATATTTTTTAATGCAAATATACATTTGGTAGGACCGATAGCCCACTAGCGCCACCTTTCTTAATGGAGAGTAAGTAAATTAAAGCATTTTCCTGACATTTAAAAAACATTATGATACAGTATACTGTATTATCCAAAAATAAAATAAAATATACAGTATATAATTTGATAAATAACTTAACAAGTGTTAAAATACTTTAAGCATTTTCGGTAAATTTTTAATTATTTTGTTTGCACTTCCAACTTCCAACTTCCAACTGTGGTAGGTATCTACCATAAAAGTATGACGCAACTTCCGGAAGTTGAGTTTTTTTATCAGCGCCACTTCGCGATTACGGAATAGCGGCAAACACACGCAACTCGCATTAACTACCGGACTGCGAACACGCGAGGTCGCATGCTTCGAATCTTGATGAGACTTGCACAAAACAAAACTCCTTTTTCAGTTTCTACATTCTTTTCGTGATGAAAACAAGTCATTTCTGCACGCTGCAATTTGATTTTGATCCATAGTTTAACGAGTTGCAACAACAACAACAACAAAAAAATGGCGACGAAACGAACAACGACGAATTCGGTCGGCAACTCACAACACAAATTAAGCAGAAAAAAGAGGTATATAGTTTTAAAATTCAATTTCTTTTACTTTATTGCGTTAATCTAATGTATTACTATTTATTTTTAGATATACAATTGAAATTTAGTGATAACTGGCAACTTCATACACGGAATTGGTTGAACCAAGATGGCAGCCATGGCGAACAACTACAGTTCAACACGTGGCGTTTTGAAGGAGAAATAAGGAAAACGAAATGGCTACGTACAAGGCGCCGTGTATTTTTCTGTACACACCGGTTCTCTAATGAAATGGCAGCTAAAAATTGCATTTTATTTGTTCGGTCAAGGAAAAATTTTTTTTTTTTTTTTTTTTAACTATAAAAAAAAAAGAGAATTTTTTCCGATCGATATTTTTCATTTCGAATTTTTTTTATCGTGGGATTGGTATATTTGTTTCGAAAATTTTGGTTTGATTATGCCAATTACTTTTCCATGAAAACTATTGTCTTGCTCGAGGTTTACAATTTACGAGAAGTACCGAACATGATTGTTCTCTGGTTTTAATGGCCAGAGTAGTCGCTCCTTAAGCATCATTCCTTCTCATGGTTTTTATTTTTCCATTAATTTTTCACTTTTTTGAAGTAATATTTACATTTTTATTTGATTTCGTTGCTTGATTTTACGATTTGAGTTTCACGGTTTGAATTTCCATCCTCTGGTACTAGTCAACTTTAAAAAAAATTAAGTTGATATTTGGACACCAGAGAAGAAGTAGAACGTGATGGAACTCACTGCACTTGCGAACCGGTCAGTTTAATCTGGAGACTGGTCTACTTGAAGGTCGAATTTCTTTTTACTTTTATTTTTTAATTTGTGCAAATTAATATTTTAATTTGATATATTGAATTATTTATTTATTTATTTAATTTTGTTTTGGAAATTATAATTAATTTTGCGACGAACTTTTTCCGGTTTCAAATTGGTAAAAACTGGAACGCGACTGGGATTGACGCCGCAAAATATATGTGGCGCGCGTCGGATGGGTCGTCGGCATGTTTCCCTAAGTATTCATAGGGTCGGCGCGTTCTTTTTCCCGTCTGATCCTAAAATTAATTTAAATAATTTTTTAAGTTTACTTTGAAATTAAATTCGGGACTCCATATCAAATCCTCGACCCCAGTTGGCCCCAATAAATTGCAGTTCATTACAACCAAACGCTTCAACTTTCTGTTTACGATCATCGGAAG
>JAQFZP010001673.1:0-17735 GCA_034695745.1 Geophilus truncorum
CCACAAGGTATCGTCCTGTGTTTACCCTCCACGGAATGTAATGGCGGCGCAGTACGTGTTCTGTTAATGCATTGCTAACTGATTTCTCCAAAATACAAGCAAACAACGAAGGATTTAACTAGATCAGTGCACAATAGAAGACGCAAGAAGTCGTAATTAATGGAACAAATGAAGTGAATGTGAAATAGGCCTAATTGAAGAGTCAAGCGAGGCGAGACTAGCCGCAAGACGGGTGTCGAAAAATAACAACAAACCTTTACTTAATTGGGATACGCTACTCCTAATACAGTCGTGTGAGAAATAGAGTAATTATAATTGCGTTGATAATAATTTTCGAGAGAAAAGTAATGAGAAAGTTGTTGAATTTGTGTTGAATTTTTGTTGAGTTTTTGTTTGATTTTTGTTTGAGTTTAAAGGTGAGGTTTTTGTGTGGAATTTTTTGTGAGTTGAAAGTGAGATTTTGTTGATTTTTGTGAGTTAATTTTTTATATTTTTTTGGTTTTAGGGGTGTTCGTGTTGGAGTTTTTAATTGAATCGTTGAAATGCGGAAAATGGAAGCAAAATTGGAGGAAAAGTGAAAGCAAAATGAGTTGTCATGATGAAGAATTATTGATGTTTTTAAATATTTTTTTGTTGTTTATTTTCTTAAATTTCTAAATTGTGCTTGGATTGTGCTAAATTGCTTGAAAGTTGATCTTTTATTTTTTTTACTTCTTGTTTTTATTACTTCTTGGGTGTTTTTGATATAACATTTCACACTTTTTTTTATATCAGGTGTTGCATATAAAACTGAAATATGAAGTTTTAGATGTTTTTTATGTGATTTTTTTCAAAATTGTTAAAAAATATTTGATGTTACGGCTAAATTAAGTAAAAATTAGCGCAAATGAGTAACTGAATTTAATTTTTTATATTTTTTGCTTTTAATGCCAAACGTTTTGCTTTATTTAAATTGAGGTTAAAATTCCACTTCACAATTTTCAAAAATGACAAAAGGATTTTTTTGTGGTTAATTTTGGTATTTCAAAATTTTACTGAAATATTGTAAAATTTACATAAAATCGGCAAAAAAAAAATAAAAATTTTATATTATTTTGCTTTTATAGCTAAAAATTTTTATTTTAATGTCTGAAATTTTAACTTTTATTGTAAAAAGTTCTAATAATTCCACAAAATTCAAAAATTATGAATTTAAAATTCACAAAAGTCCAAAAAAAATAAAATAAAAAAAAAATTAATTAATTTTTTTTGGTGTATCCAATTCGGTAAAAATTTATTTGCTTTTCTTTTTATGTTTTTGACATTTTTTTTATAATTTTATATATATTTTACACACGTTAGTTAGTTAGGGATTTTTAAAAACTTTTAATTTTTTTAATGCGATTTTTATTGATTTTTACAGTACTTTAAAAAAATGATTAAAAACTTTATAAAATTCCAAAAAAAACAACTTATAAAACTTAAAGAAAACAAACAAAAATTCAAATTCAAATTGTTTTTCACCGATTTTTATAATATAAAATAAAATTCTTAAAAACACAAAAAATAAAATATAAAAATTACCTCTTTTTACTTAAAAAAATTTAAAATATTATAAAATTTAAAAAGAAAAAAACAAACCTCAAAAACTTAAAATAATTCAAACACAAATTCAAATTCAATTTTCTTCACACTGAATTTTTACAACAACCGATAAAATTCTTCCAAAAATCAACAATTTTTTAAAAATTTTCTTCCTCATTGCAGATCCGTCATCAATCCCTGAAACAACAGCATGCCCCTTCTTCAACAATGTCCTCGACCGAAAACATAACATCCATCACCAACAATTCTTCGCCGATCGTCTCCGTTCACCTCCCGATCCACAAATCTGTCCACCAACGGAACCACAGCTTGGATTTATCATCTCATTTGAACCCTCTGGACTTGAAACACCAACGAAACCACAGTCTCGACTCGATCTTCGGCCGCATCCCGGAAGTGGATTTCTTCACTTCCCCCTCAGAAACGCAGAAAGGAGTCGCGAAGAAGGGATCGTCCGAGGAGAATGTCCGGGAGAAGTTCGACCAGACGAGTCTGGGGTCGGACGACAGTGGGATTTGTAATTTGTACGACAAAGAAAGGGCGAAGAGCGTGATGGAGGTGGACGGTGGTCGGAGGGACGTAGGTGTCGGGATCGGGACGGTCAAGTTGGAGCCGGTGGCGGGAGAATGTCCGAAGCAGTCGTGGTTGTTGAGGCTGTTTGAGTCCAAGTTGTTCGACATGTCGATTGCGATTACGTATTTGTTTAATTCTAAGGAACCGGGAGTGCAGGCTTATATTGGTAAGGATTAAACAATGGGGTTGCATGGATTTTGGGTTTTACAGTTTTTTTTTATGTTTTTGGGTCATTTTTTTTTTTTTTTTTTTTTCTGTTTTCTCTTTTCCCGAATTTTTCATGTGTGATTAGGTGAAGTTATTTATTTTTGGATTTTGTAGTGATGTGTTTTTGGGAAGGTTTTTGATATGTTATGACTTATGAGTTATTTTTTAGGAGTAAATTGCGTACTTTTTGAGTTCTTGGACTTTGTTGACGTTTTTGGAATTTTTTTTTTTTTCTTTTTTTTTTTTTTTTTACATAAAATTTAGTATTTTTTAAAACTTTTTTCAGTTTATTGAACATTTTTGTGGGAATTTTATCGTGCTTTAGCGCTTTTTTTTTGACAAATCTAAATAATAAGCTTACATGGTAAAACAAATCAAAACTCCAAAAACATTAAAATCTTCTTAAAACCTTAGAATCTTATTCGCAATTTCAAGTTAAGAAATTTATTCATTTTTTTATTCTTTTGGTTACCGGTATGCAAATTGAACATTAGGCCATTGGGCATATAAAATTTATGAAATCGGAAAAATTGGTTATTTTAAATTTAATAAAAACATGGAAAGTGATTATTTTTCTATTTTTAACTTAAAAAATAAAAAAAAATTTCATATCTAGAAAATTGGATAATTTTAAATTACATAAAAAAATTTATAATACATAGAGTCAAACTTTGCTATAACGAATTTTTTTTTTGTCCATTTGGTTGCTAAAAAAATTCGCTATAACGAGTCCGACCTCTCGGGACCTTGAAATTTGTTACATCGATGTTTTCAAAAATGCAATTTAAAAATTTTTATAAAATGTAATTAATTTCATAAATATAAAACAAAAGTGAATTTTCATTTATTTATTTATTTAATTTTATTTTAAAATGTAGGAAATCGGATGTTTAGTTTCCAAGATAAGGAAGTCGATTTCTACCTTCCGCAACTCGTCAATATGTACGTGCACATGAATGACGTAGCCGAAGCTATTCACCGATATCTGATTGCGAGGTACAGTTTCCCTTTAATTTACGTCACATCTAGTTGATTGACTGTCGTTTGTTTTGTTTAGATGCCGCCAGTCGGGAGATTTTTGTCTTCAATGTGCGTGGTTGTTGGACGCTTATTCTGCAGACGTCAACGCTTTATCGCGGAAGAAGTCTCAGGGAACTAAATTACGAAATTTGATTTTGTCCGATGATTTTTGGTGAGAAAGATTTTGTTTTTTAAGTATTTTGTTGGAGATTGTTGTAGTTTTGGTACCGTATTGGAAAATGTGGTTTGCATTGTAGAAAAAGTTTTTTTTGGTTGAAAATTGTTTCATATTTATGAAAAGATGGATTTTATTGATATTCAGTGTTGAAAATTGGTTTTTATTCATCAAAAATTGTTTAAAAAAATTGATTTTTATTATTGCAATCATACTTACTAACTTACTTTTCAACAATAAAAACAACTCTAAAAAATAGTTTGCAACAAAAAACTGACAACAATAAGAATCAATTTTTTAACAATAAAAACAACTTTTATAAACAATAATAATGACTTTATACAACAAAATGATTTTCTATCATTATATAATTTCCAACAATTACGTAAACAGTTTTTATTTATAACCACATACAATATCATTTTCTAAAACCTCATTCTTACATCTCATTTCAGTCGTCCGGCTAAAGTTCGAAGCCAACTGCACTGCGGTTTTCCAACAATGCACATGGCCTTTAGCCCAGTTCTGTCACCCTCGAAGAAAACTCACCAGAGGTCGCGCTCCGATGCCACAGGTCTGTTTCAGCTCGAACTGAAGCGGGGCAACGTCGGCAACAAGAACGGCATAGGCGACCTCACTTCTGGTCACGCCTTTGACAACGGTTGTCTGTGTCTGGTCAGTTCGGAAGGCGTCTATAATGGACTCATTGGCAGAAAAATGGAGTGCCATTGTTCCGTGAGTGTCAACATTTAATAGAGAAAAATTTGCATTTTTTTTTTTTTTTTAATTTTATAAGAAGAAAAAAAAAATGTTTTTAATAATTCCCCAGGGAGTTATTAGAAGCTTTATCAAAACTAATTCCACACTTTCACTAATAATTCCCGGGTAATAAAAGCCAAAATAAAAAAAATGAACAAAAATTTATACCCGGGATTTATTAGAGCCATAGGACATCTTTAAAACTCAAATTTAATTTTGAGGAATTAATAAAAAAAGTTACTTAATCAATATATTCTACAAAATCTACATTTTTTTCTGATTATTCCGCGGGGAAATATTAGAAACAGTACCAGAACTCATTCTAAATTTCCTTTAATAATAAATTTAATAAATAAAACATACCCGGGAATTAACAGAGGACATCTTGAAAGCTCCCATTTCATTTTCATTTTTAAATTTTAAAAATCCTCATTTCTTCTAATTATTCTTCGGGAAATTATTAGAAACGCTACCAAAAATACCTATCCTACACTTTCTACAATTTTATTTTATTTTATTTTATTTATTTATATTTTTTTATATATATTTAGGCTCCACGAGTTGTATCAGAGCATGAATTCATCAAAGCCCTCGTGTCGATCGGCAAACGTCTCCAAGCTCTGCCGTCGAAAGAGATGAAAACCGCCCGTCTTCTCGCCGAGCTCTCCCTCATAAACCTCAACCTCCCGGCGCGAGTTTGGCTGCCGATACACCTGTGCCAACTCCCGCATCACGTGGTCCGAATTCCCCCGCAGGCCGCGGTCGTACTCAACTCCAAGGACAAGGCTCCGTACCTGATCTACGTCGAGGTCCTCGAGGTGGACGACATCCAAACGACCCCCGTGCCGCCGAAAATTATCAACGCGCTGCGGCACACGAAATCGGAGGAAAATCTGACCGATTGCTACACGAGTGCGGCGTCGGCGTTCAACTTGGCGTGCTCGGTGCACGAGCACGGCGACTGCTGGTCGCAGGAAGACGACGAGGTCTCGTTGCAGGTGGGTAGAGCTTGAGATGCAGATTGAACCTCGTTATGACGAAAACGAAACGGGGGAAATGGAAAAATTTGTTTGTTGTAATAGGACTTTTGTATGGAAAGTTTCAGTTATAAGGAAATTGGGTGTTTAATGATTTCCCGGGAATTATTAGAAACTGAATGTCACTAAAATTCAAAAAGTTTAGTTTGATAAATTGCCTGGGGAATTATTAGAAACATTTACAAAATTCAATATTTTCATTTTCTTTAATAGCTCTCTCGGGAAATACGACCAATTAAACTTGTTAACGTGTACTACGTAATTTTGATTAACGTTGATATAACATTTTTTATGTCATCTGACTTAAAAACTAACTTCCGGTTACGAAACACTTGAAGTTAACGTTCGCAATAACGAGGTTTTCTTTGTAACTCACTTTGTTACAACGAAATTTTAAAACAAAAAGCAAAAATAGTGATTTTAATAAATAAAATTCGTTATGCAGTCAACTCCCTCATATCCAGACATACTGATATCCGGCCAGCTCTCTTATCCGGCCAAAAGTCTCGGCCCTTTTAATGTTCTCCCTACACTAAATACTCTCTCCTAGCCGACCAGCTCCCATATGCGGCCACTTTTCCCAGTCTCGCCCCTATGTCCGGATATGAGGGAGTTGACTGTATAACGAGATATGATTGTAAATATCATTGTTTCAAATATTGCCAGTATTCGTTTCGGACTGCCAAGGATCGCGACACCATTTCCCAGATGTCGCTAGACAGCACCACCAGCGGCGACAGCAAGGAACCGGTTTTCATTGCTGCTGGCGACATCAGACGGCGCTTGACGGAAAACATGCACGCGCCAAAATCAACTTTCAAAGTAAATCAAAATTACGGGAAATCTCAAAACAAACTCAAAACTCGTTTTATTTCACCTTTTTTAGCGAGATCCCGACGATCCATCAGCCGCAGCGCTCAAAGAACCCTGGGAAGACAAACTACGGAGAGTGAGAGAAGCGTCGCCCTACGGCCATCTCCCGAACTGGCGCCTGGTGGCGGTCATAGTAAAATGTGGCGACGACTTGCGGCAAGAATTGATGGCTTTTCAGCTACTGGCGATGCTCAAAGTGAGTTTTAATTATTTAATTTCAATTTTTTATATATATATTTATATTTATATTATTTGGTTGTTTAGAAAATCTGGGAGCAGGAACACGTTCCGCTTTGGGTGAAACCGTATCGCATTTTAGTGTTATCCAACGACAGCGGAATGATCGAACCGATCTTAAACACAGTTTCGCTACACCAGATCAAAAAACACAGCAAGATGTCGCTCATGGAATACTTTTTCCGGGAATACGGCGCTCCGAACAGTGAGGAATTTCTAACGGCGCAGCGGAATTTCGTACAAAGCTGCGCCGCTTATTGTCTGATTTGTTATTTAATTCAAGTCAAAGACAGGTAATTTAAAAATTTTGAATTTTGGCGGGAAAATTTGAATTTTTGAATTTTATTTTTAGACATAATGGAAATATTTTGTTGGATTCCGAAGGACATTTGATCCACATTGATTTTGGGTTTATTTTGTCAACATCGCCGAAGAATTTGGGCTTTGAGAGTTCGCCGTTTAAGCTGACGCCGGAGTTTGTAGATGTGCGTTTGTTGTGGTTGGGTGAAAATGGTGTTTAATTTGTATGTTTTTTTTTTAAGGTTATGGGTGGTCTTGGAAGTGATATGTTTGAATATTTTAAAATACTCATGTTGCAAGGATTGGTTGCTGCACGGAAACATCACGAGAAGATTTTGTCGTTGATTGAAATTATGCAAACAGGTGACTGTTGGGTGTGGGTTTACAGAAGTTAGAAAATATAAAAAAAAAAAAAAAAAATTGGATTATAAAATTCAATGTTTGAATTTTATTTATCAGTTTTTACTGTTTTGCGCAGTGCAGAGTAGAAAAGTGTCATCTAGTAGCATAATTTTGAAACAATTTAACTTTAAATGTAAAAATTACGTGTCATGTTTTACTCTTAACAATCTGTTGGGTAGGTGAAAACACGATATTTAAACGAGTTTTGTTGATTCTTAATCGATGTTTATTGATATTTTTCGATATTTATTTGATTTTTCATCGATATTTGTTGAAATTTATCTAATTTTCACCAATAGGTCTTAGATACATATTGATAGCTTTTCATTTTTGTCGATACCGATCGAGATTAATCCGATATTGATCTGCATTTATTAATACTGAATTGCCATCCATTGATATCGATAAATTATCTGAAAAATTTAATAAATAGCGATAATTATCGACGAGTTTCGACAAAAAATAAATATCGGTAAATATCAGATGAATTTGATGAGTATCGACGAAAATCAAATAAATATCGACGAGTTTCGACATACATTGAATATTAAACATTGGCAAATATCGACTAAAATCGAATAAATATCGAGTATTTCGATATCCAATAATCACCCTCCAAATCATCAATATTATGTAGATTGTGGCGTGAAAAAACACCTTCTGGTGGCATAATTTTAAACTAATTTAACCCTAAACTCAAAACATTAACCTCGATTTTACAGTCGACATAAAAATTGTTTAATTTTCTGACCCCAGGTTCACAACTGCCGTGTTTTCGAAGTGGACCGAGCACACTGCGGGCAATGCGTGACCGCTTCCACGTGAACCTGACAGAGGAACAGCTGCAGTTGCTAGTGGACAGCATGGTGGAATCGAGCATGCATTCGCTCACCACTAAACTCTACGATGGTTTCCAATATCTGACTAACGGTATTCTTTAAGGGAAGTTGTAAAAGTGAAGGAAAAAAATTCAAAAATGACCGATTACTGAAGTAAGAGATCCATAATTCACATTCCTGCGTGTTTTCCCACTTTTCATGAACGAATTAATAAAGAAGAGGTGAACGAGTTGTGTGTGGAATCGGACTGCAAGTGGTTTTCGTTATTATTGGTAGTTTTTTTTTTTTTTTTTTTCTTTTCTCTTTTCTTTTCTTTTTTTCTTTCTTAGTTTACTAAGATTTTGTTTGTAATTGAAATAAATTCTTTTTGTAATCAAAGTGATGGAGCATGTTTATCGGTGTGATTTGGTTTAGTTTGGTTGGTGGAGATGAAAAAGTGAAGGTTTGGAAAATTTGGTAAGTAAAATTTTTAATCATTTGGAAATTTTGAATATTTTGAAAAAATAAAATTTCAGTCAAATTGGAAATTGTAATTTTAGAAATTTTAGATAGGTTGAAAAATAAGATTTTGAAAATCACTAAAATTTTTTATTATGAAATTTTGAAAATTTAAAAAAAAATGATGCGGTCAAAAATTTAGAAAACTTGGGTTATGAAATTTTGGTCAATTTGAATATTTTGAATAATTTGGGAAATAGAATAATTTGGGAAATAAAATCTTTGAATTATGAAATGATCTAAAATTTAAAAAGTTAAATTGCTACAAAAATGAAAATGTCAACAGAGAAAATTTAAGAACTTGAATTAAAAAAATTTACCAAATGGAATTTTGGTATAGTTTGCAAATAAAAATTTTCCAAAAAGTTACTAAACTAATTTGTTTGTAAAGCTGAAAGAGGTTTAACTGCAATTCAAAAAACATTTAGTGGCACGATGGCGTTGATGGAGAAATTGGAGAAACCGCCACCAAGACCAATAACTGCAGAAATTCGAGGTCCAAGTGAAAAAAATATGCAAATTGAAGAAAGTGTCATTTTCGTGCAGAAAATTCTGCGTGATGCACGATGTGCAGATCTAATCGAAGAACTTCGCACGTTTCTCGCACTTTACGCTAAGGAACAAGAAAAATTTAATGATCATAAAATGCGTCTAAAAATGCACACGGATGAAAGGATTTGAGTTGGAAGCAGTGATCGAAGCTCTCGTCGGAGACAAAGTGTCACAGATGTTTGATTTTTTGAGTAAAGAGTTGATCAGATTGCAAGATGAAAGACGGATTCACGCTTTGGCCATATTAGCCGAACGACATCGAGAGTCGGGATTGCGACAAACAGAAGAGAGACGTCGGAGGGAAGAACAAGAAATATTTCGTTAAGTAAAATAAATTTGTTTATTTAAAAAAAAAAAGTTATTTATTAAATTTTTCAGATTCTACAAGTTCATCAAAAAAGTATCGATTTATATTTAGATGAAATTATCAACTCGAGCACGTATCGTACTGCGAGTCAGCAAACGACTTACGAAGTAGAAGCAATGGTTCGTAGGATAAACGAAACTGTGCAAGAATTCGACCAAAAGTATATTTATTAGTAATTATTAATATTATATAAAGTATAAAATAAAAATAAATAAATCAAATTTTAGGTGTGACGAACTACAATCTGAAGAAACAATGGCTGATTTACTACACATTTTTCTTTTACCAGAAGTAGAACGGATGAAAGTGCGCGAGAATGGTTGTGTTTTAATTCAAATAAATATATTTGCTAATAATAGAAATGTATTTTAGTGCGTAGAAGACAAGACGCAGCGTTGAATGCAGTTCACGAATTTCTCTATAGGGACCTGAATCGTGAGGCATCGACCAGTCGTTCACCGCCGAGATCACCTGGACCTTCCGGTTCGTCGAGAACCAGAAGACCGATTATTAATTCTTCAAAAGATTTGGATTTAATCGTGAAGAAATCGACGCGGCCCAATAGATTTTCGGTCGAGAATTGGCATACGAATGAAGGATTAGAGGAGTGGGACGTGTATTTACCCGGACAATTGACATACAGGCAACTAAGAGCAGTGATTGAATTCGAAAAAGCAAATTTAGATGATGTATTAATCTCTAAACGACACAGTGGAAAACCGAAACCGAATACCGATAATCGATGACTACACAAGATATTTTTGGGTCTTTCCCCTCAGCAAGAAATCGGACGTTTTCATGAAGTTTCAAGGATGGATCCGAAACATTCAAAAGAAGACAGGGGATTGTGTGAAGTATATTCGAACGGATAACGGAGGGGAGTTTTGCAACACTGATTTTGACAATTCTTGCAGCGAGAATGGAATACTCAAGAGAAAACGGTTCCATATACACCAGAGATGAATGGTGTGGCCGAAAGGCTGAATCGCAGTTTGATTGAGTCTGTACAATGTTTGTAGACACTGGACTGCCAAAATATCTCTGGGGTGAATTATTGTTCACGGCTGCTTACCTGAAGAACAGGGTTTCCCATAAACGAATAGATGGGGAAATTTCTTATGTAAAATTCTGGCGAAGAGATTTAAATGTGGAGGATTTTCGGATAATAGGTAGTAAAATGTACGTCTATATCAATGCGCAAGAACGAATGAAGATGGATGCAAAGGCGAAATCAACAGTCCTCATTGGCTATTCTATCGGTACAAAGGGATATCGATATTGGAATCCCTATAACGAGGAGGTTAATCAGTCCATTCACACAAAAGTAGACGAAACCAATCGATGGTGCATAGATGGATGTTTTGCCAGGGTCCAACTTCCTTATTCAGTAGAAGAAATTTCGGAACAGACGCAAGAAGTTGGAAAAGTGATTGAAACATCGAAAATTTCCAAAACCAAAAAGAAGAAGACGAGAAAACAAAAGAAAATTGAAAAATCCACAAAGTCCATGATATTCTGGTCACACAAAGATGAAGACGACGAAGATAAAGAATCATCATTGTTCTCGAACAATGGTGATGATTTTTTTTGCAATTTATCATTTAGTTGGTTGGGTAGTGGTATTTGTTTTTTGTTTTTTGTTATTTGCCTGTGTCTAGTGAATGGTTGTGTTTCGCTTGTAGCCTGTTCATTTCGCTTGCTCTTGAGTTGTTAGTGTTATTCGGTTGTTTTCGTTGTTACCATGGGTTGAGTTTTTGAGTTGCAACTGTGTTATTTCGTTGCTTGGTTATGATTGTTGCGGCTTTGTTGCAACGACATTGTCGACCCTGTCGCTGTCCCGCGTGTTCTCGTTGCCAACAATGCACGGGCATGCGACTTCGTGTGCGGTTGTCCATTTCGGGGGGACCTGAGAGGGACAGGCCAAATCATTTACCGCTATACACTTTAGAATTGCATGCGGCGCATTCCGTTAAAATTTGGCGGAAATCGCGCCGCAAATAACCGAGCCTTTGTTTGGACTGAAATAAAAACAAAAGAGCAAGCCGCGAGCCTCTCTCTTTTATTATATAGACTAGCACAGGTGCCCGTGCTTCGCTACGGGATACAGGAGCACACCTATTCTGTTCCCATCCCGTCTTTCATTCTGTTCCCGTCCCAGCTTATTTGTGCACTATTAAACGCCTCGCGTATCGCTGCTTCTTCCTGTAAGTTTTGTGTTTGTTCCGTCCCGTTTCAATAATTTCTAACATGTATTTATTTTTAGTATTTTTACTTTAAGTTATTTGTGCTCAAATGCAATAGTCATTTGAGACTTCTGTATTTTGGTTCAAAGGTGGTCCCATTAGACTACCGTATTTTACCACTCTTGTAATGGCTGCCAGCCTTGCTGCAGCTCATGTATTGCTGCTGATGCAATAAAAGTGTGTTTTATGATTTTAAATCATGGCTGTCATCTTACTTCGCCTCTACAGTTTAGTTACTTGGAATTTATTTGAGTTGTAGTTAAACTGTCCTATAATTTATTTATAATCAATTAATCATTAATTTTGGCAACACACATACTTTTCAAAACCAACTTAAATTGGTTATAAATGATGTTAGTAGTGCTGTAACATCATATCTAAAATATTTTACATGAGTGAAAATCAGGGGCGGACTTAGGTACCTAGTGTGGGGCCCTAAGCACAAAAATTTTTTGGGGCCCTTCCCCCCCAAAAAAAGTTAAAATTACTTACAAAGTTAAAAATATATATTATATTTCCAATTTAAATACATTCATTCACATCAAAAATATAAAAAGTCTCGTAATTTTGCCAAAAAATCTAAAATAATCGACATCTTTCCGTGGGAAATTATAAGATTTTTTTTTTTGCGGGGCCCCAAATGGGTGGGGGCCCTAAGCTATAGCTTATTTAGCTTATACGTAAGTCCGCCCCTGGTGAAAATATTTTCATTAATAAAATTGTACTCAAAGTGACGCGCCCTTTTCCGTACACATCTACTGACGTCATTGCTGACTCCTCCCCCTTTAGCAACGCAGTGAAGCATCACGCAAAAAAATCGTGTTTTTTTTAAAAACAAGACAACGGATGAATTTTTTATTAGTACCATTCAATTCCCAAGTTAAGAATATCCTATTTTCACGCAACTTATGTTCAGTGTGTTTCTATTACTTTAAGGGTAACATGGAGTGAGGAATCAGTCCACTCCACGCGAAACTTGTTGCATCTCCACCACTTAATTTGAAGGAAATTAAGTTGTCGTTTGAGTTATTTGTTGGATGTGCCGGGTGACGCTGGAATTCCACCATTAGGAATTTCTCCTTTCTAATAGTTCTCTTTTAATTTTTGTGTTAAGTCTAAACGTGGCCGCAATGGTACCCATATTCTATCGGCCGTGACGAGGCGTTTGGACCGTACTCCTGGCGCACGTTCATTACTTGATTAATTTTTAAGTCATATTCGCGCTGTGTTGAGGTTTTTACACGGGCCTAACATTCAGATTGTGACAATCACATTTCCCTACAGTCACATAAAATAATTAAAAAATAATTTATTTTCACCGGTAAAATGTTATTTGTTGTGCGTTGTCTTTTCTTCTTTGATTAATTTAGTTGCATTAAATAGACACACTCCAAATTCATAGAAGACGACAGGGATTGGATAAATCGTAATGTTTTTACTTTACTTTTTTTATAATAATTCATCATTTAACTCGAAAGTTTTTTTTTCTTTTTATTATTATTTAAGGATTCGATGGAAGAGGACAAAGAAAATTCCTCATCAGCAAATGTCATTAACCATCGTAACAAGCCTCACGTTGAGGAAGACGGGTTCAATGCGTCGAATTCATTTGGAAAAGCCAAGTCTCTTATCGTGTGGTAAGTTTGACATTTATTTGGGAAAATAATTAGAAATTTTATTGAATTTTTTTTCAGATTTTGTTTACTTATTTCCGATTCTTTGGGAGATGGTAAGACATGGCAAAATTGTTGCGACACAGAGAGAGTAAGTTCGGTTTGTTAACACATATGTTAGAGAATTAATTTTTTTTTCCGCTCTTAAATGTTAGTTATCTACGGCTTGAATGGAACGAAAAATCGTAGTTCGAGAAAGACTGCGCCGTGAGAGGTTGTGCTCTGAAACTTTCATTGCGGGATTTATCATCTTTAGTACATCGAGAGCTTTTTTTTTTAAAGGATCCGAAGTAAAAATCCAGGAACTTATTCTCGACCTGATGTAAAAGCAGTTTTTTTTTTTTTTTTTTACAGTGTCATTTGTTTATTTAGACTACTAATATTTTGTATTTATTTGTTTTTAAAAGATCTATTTTTTTTTTCTGTCAAAACAAAATCTAAACTGCCAAATGCAAACTTTCTGTGTACCTTAGCTTAGTAATATATATAAAAAAAAAAAAAAAAAATTATTAAAACTTTTTTGAATGGCAATTACAAATTTGGGCGTTCATGTTTTTGGAAGTTTTTTTTTATCTGGAAAAGAAGCAAGAAAATGTTTATTACGATCAAGGCACGTGAATAATAGTGTGAATAGTGTTGTAATTGTCCAGTTTTAACTATCACTATTAATAGTGAGTATACAGTATAGTCAGTGGCGTAGCGAGGCTACCGCAGACCCCGCAACCGCGGGGGGGCCCCTTCCTGGAAGGGGCCCCCAGTTACAAGCAACCTGGCCTGTGACCCCTCCGTCCCCTGACCCCTCCCCAGCTTTCAGGGGTGTAGGGAGGGGCCCCTAGCGAATCTTGCGGGGGGGCCCAAATTTCCTCGCTACGCCACTGAGTATAGTGAGTTTAGTTCAACCGGTACACACCAGTACAACGCAGCAACATGCTGGTTGCTAAGCAACCTGAGTGGCGCTGCTTAGTGGCAGATATTAAAACCATTTCTGCTTCTCTTTTCCTCTCTCGCGCTCACAATTTTACGAAGGAAAAATTTTCGACAACCTGAAATAACCGTTAAAAAGGTTATTTACTACCAAACTTAGAGTAGAGACGTAGGTTTGAAACCGTTTCTAAAGATATTTTCGTCTTTTTATTTTTCAGATCTTTTCTGCTGGGAAATAAAAAAATGATTAATGGCGGCAAATTTCTTCATCGGAAATCAGACCTAAAGGACACAATATTACATTACCAATATCACACTCAGTATGGTACATGATACTACAATCGCATAAGTACATAATAAAGTAAGTAAATTTAAGAATTTATTTGAAAAACACTATCGGTTTTAGTCGACTGTGCTAAACTTCCTTATAAGGCAATAACTTTGAATGCTCGTCTGTCATTGGTCGAATTCAAACTAAGTGTGAATAGATGTTTTTTTTTTTATTTATTTATTTATTTATTTATTTATTTTCTTTTTAATTTATTTTTTTATGTAAAATATACGAGGAAATTGTGGACTGGAATTTGAAGGTAATGAGTGAGAGTTGCGCATTTGTAGTCTGTGATTTCGAATTGCTGAATGACGTCATAAGCAATAGCCAATAAGAATCGTCGTAGCCACATTCCTCGCTCCGGCTCCGGCTCCAGCTCAACTTCTTTGGACGAGTTGAGTTTGCCACGCGTCGTGTCGTATCCGAGAAATAAATCATCAGCAACTACAGAAAATTTACTAAAGCTTCGAGTGGAGTTGTGGAGGTTTGTAAAGTTATTATAAACATAATATTTGTACGAGTGTGTTTAAGTAATTCAATTTTTGTTATATTTTATAGGGTTTGATCAAAGTGAATAGACAAAATGGCGCCTCCCTAACGTTTTGCTGATTCATCGTTTCGTGAATTGATGTTTTCAATTTTGGTTTCCCGTGTCGTTGGTTCTATTTGATTTTTGTTGTTGTTGTCATATTGTCCACGTAAGACCACGTATCAATGAATACATATGCGGCTTTGGTTTCAATTACGAATTGTTTCATCTGATTTATTACTTAAAAAAAATATTAATATTATTTATTTGTTTATATTAATATTTTGCCTATACAAGCCCATTCATAATTATATGTGTAGTTTTAGTTTCAATTACAAATTGTTTCATGTGATTTCTTACTTTAAAAAAATATTAATATTATTTATTTGTTTATATATTATATTAATATTTTGGCTATATAAACCCATTTATAATTATATATGTGTATGGTTGTTTGACGGATATGTGACGATAGTGCACATAACCTATGGCTATGGCGTCATACTTTTTGTCGTCATATCAGTGGATCTCTTGTCACCTACTTACGGTTGGATATGACGCCGTAGACAGTAAAAACCTTCAACAATCGCTGTCACTCAAGTGACACTCGAGACACACTCTTTTATTATATAGATTTTGTGGCTATATAAGCCCATTTATAATTTTATGTGTAGGTTTAGTTTGAATTATGTATGAATTTAGTTTAATTAACTGGCGCCTGTCTCACTGTTTTACGTTTTGTTCTTTAATTTTTCTTACCATTTTATTTACAATTTTATTTCAACATTTCTCTTGAAATTGTATTTATTTATTTCTTAATTAATTTTAAATAATTATTAACTTGATCATTAGACCACAAATTAATAATGGACGAGTGGCTTTGTTTTCAATTAAAACTCATTTGAATGCTATTCACAGCAAATTGAGCAGGTTTATATTGCATTAACCATGTAAGCCCATGCAATAATTCTTATGACTTTAATCATAGTTGATTTCTTTAATTTAATTTATTCAATTTTAAATGCTGATTATCTTGCATAGTTACAGTGCTAATAAATACTAACTCTTAAACAGGTAATTTAGAACGGTACGGTACCTTCGGTATTTTGGCTTTTGGATTCAGAGCCTAGTTTACACCGAAGATGAGTCGGGACGTTACAATCCATTGCACAGAAACGGGTTGGTCACGTATCCTTGAGAAGGGCCTGACTAGGGACTAACTTTTTATTAATTTAAAAAAATCTTATTTAGTGTTATTGTTAATTTTGGTTGTATAAGACAATGTTGGTTTTTGGTTTAAAATTACAAAAAAAACAATTTTGTTTATTTGACTATTTAATACTTCATTAATTGTTAGTTGTGGGGATTTGGTTTAAATATTTAAAAATAAGAACTTTCATTACTAGTACGCAATTTTATTATTTATTTTGAAAATTATAATTTTTTAACATTAAGTTTTAGTTGGTGTGGCTTTGGTTTCAAATCATAAAAAAAAGTTTATTCGTTTTGATCATATCAGATCCCATTTATTCATATTACTATAATATGGTTTTAATTGAATAACTGAAATTAGATGTTTTTATTTTATGCTAAGATGCAACTTAATTTTTTCAATAACATTTTAAAAAGGGCTGTCATTTTGTCTCAGTTGCCACATTTGAATTTTGGTTGTGGGCAACGTGGTGTTCTTAGATTGTTTGCTTTTTCTTGTTTGCCTATTAAATTTAAAAATTAAATGTGGGCACAAGGCAGTGAAACTAAAAATTATCTGACGAAGTTTAACTTCTATAGTTTTTCTTTGGATGTTCAGTTTCTTTCATATCTCTGCAATTTGGCTATTCAATTCTCTTAATTCTCAATTCTCTGGTGTTTTTTGCCTGTTCAATTCTTTTCAGATTGGTTGCTCGGATGGCATTTCTTGTCTTTTTAAATATTTTTTGAAGGAAGGAACTTCTTTCAAAATTTACAATGCAAAACTGCCTTTGGTAGCCCATCTATGATATATATCTTGAATCGCCATTAGGATGTTTAATTCTATTAACTTCTCTGTTTTTTGGCTGTTCAATTCTTTTCACCTTTGTTCCTCAAATGGCACTTCTTTTCTTTTTAATTTTTTTTAAAAGTGACTCATTTTAAAATTTTCTATGCAACACTGCCTTTTATTTATTACGTATTTTTATTTTATTATTTATTTTTATTATTTATTATAATTTATTAAACTGAGGAATTCTTCCGTGCTTGTAAAGCCAAGTTGTCGATATGGGATCCGTCGCATTCTTTACGTTTTTAGTTGTTAACCCTTTGCATCCTGAACATAAAAATAGTGTGTAAAGCCTTAATACTCGGTTCACACTGGGGTAATCATGTTTCCATATTCCATAGACTGGGTCACCGACGACATAATCAATATCTCTTAGCTTCTCATGAGGTCTTTTATATAAACACATGCTTTTGTAAACTGTTGCATCATCAACCTGTAATTAGATATAATGTGATGTAATAAGATGTGAAAAACACAAAATGTAAATTTACCTTTCCTGGAAATCCCAATTGAAAATCAATAATTTATTTCTTCTAATTAACAACTATTGAGAGATTTAATGAGTAGAATA
>JAQFZP010001674.1:0-17731 GCA_034695745.1 Geophilus truncorum
ACTACCAGGCCATGACCACGGTCATACTCCAGTGGACGAACGACTACAACTGCTCGTATCTGCAGTCGACCGGTGCCGAGGAGGAAGCGCCGCTCATGGTTACGAGTCCCCCGTCGCCCAAGTGCGTGTTCCGCGGCCGACACGTGTACGACGTTTGCGGTCTGTTTGGAGATCCACATCTGAGGACTTTTGACGACCGGGCTCAAACTTGTAAAGTGCTAGGGGCGTGGCCTTTGATCGATAATTCGTACCTGGCCGTGCAGGTGACCAACGAAGCGGTGGCCGAAGGGTTGAAGGCCTCGGCCACGAGCAAGGTGAGAAGAAAATGAAAGAAAGTCGGGGTTTTATTTCAGTTTTGAAGTGGGATTTTAACATGATAGCACTGTTGTTTGTAATTGAAGATACATAATGATGACGTGTTTAATTTTAATACTGGTGTTAACCGTCAAATTAAAGTCGTGCTTCATCCATTCCACATTCCATAAAACATCAACATTAAGTCATTATAAATGTATGTTTCGCATATATTATCAATTATCAATATATTTGGAATACGGTATATATTTGCTGAAATATATAATTAAACGTTTATTTCATAATATATTTTATCCTATGGATCACATGTATTTTAAATGTCAAGTGATTTAAGAATTTTACATTGTGGTGCATTTATATTAGAAATATGTTTTTAACTTATTTTAATTATAGTCCCATTTTATATGGTATAGATAAGTAAAAAGTATGTAGAAATATATGTTCTAAATATTTGAAATTACAGTTTCACTAGAGACTTTGCGGGAAATTGACATATAACGTATAGATTATAAATTACATGTTAATCATAAGTTCAACAATGAGTTTTGTAAGTTATAAATATAAAACCCATTGTTGCTTATGATCCCGCAAAGTCTCTAAATGTTTATTTTGTACACGTATAATAATTTGTGCGTTTAAGTCTGACTATTGAACACAAATCAGACTTAACACGTAAATTATTATACATATATTTCGCTTATATACAGATGAATAAAATGGACTTTTATTTTTATTAGGGACTTTGCGGGAAATGGACATATAACGTATATTACAACATATAAATTATAAATTCCATGTTAATCATAAGTTTAACAATGAATTTTATAAGTTATAAACATAAAACTCATTGTTGCTTATGATCCCGCAAAGTCTCTAATATGTGTAGAATATAAGTTGCCATATATTTCCCACATATATCCAATATATGAATAGTTCTAATTTTAGAATAATATATTTCAAATATATTTCGATAAACGTGACATGTATTTTACAAAATATAAAAAAGTATATTGAAAATATATTTTACACCATATGTTTGAAATACATTTCATTTTCGTGTGGGTTGATTAGTGACACCTAGAGATCTTCGAGGAAATTAAATGCACAATTTGTGTATGGTAGACATTTTTTTTTGAGAGGATCAATCATGAGTTGCGAGATAAAAAAAAAGTTGAGTGGTGGTTGGTTCCTCCCCGTGGATGCAAGAGGGGGGAAAATGGTTGGAGCCTTTGCAGGGGGGGGAATGAGTAGCGAAGTTGGTGTGCCAGGAATAATAATGAAGGTAGCGAGACTGCACAGCACAGCCGAGAGGCCACTAAATCAGTTTATGACAGCACAAAAGATGGCCACGTACTGTTTGCACCGACTACAAAGTGCAAACTCAATTGGTCATTTATTTTTTCGTGATTGCAATTTTTTGAAAAATGGGGGAATGGGGGAAATAAGAGGAAGGAGAAAGTTAATTGCGTAAAGTTGCTATTCGCGATCTGTCACATGATATCAATAAAAAACAATGGCAACATATTATTTGCATTCTATTTTTTTCCCCCCTTCCAAATTTAAACTGACTTTATTCTCGATTTTTTTTTGTATTATTCCTATTTGTACTAGTTTTTATCTTAAAACGAAATCTTTTAAAAATGTTTACATTGTGTTATTTTAACAAATCAAAGAGGTGAATTTGACGTCATCACATCATTTGACAATTTTTTTTTTTATTTTATTTAAAAAAATCAATAAAATAAAATAAAATAAATTGTTTGATTGATAAAATTTTTTTTTTATTATATTCCAAATCAGATTAGATTAGATTAGATTTGTAAAAATATGATTTGAATCGCAATTGAATTTTCGGGATCCAAATGTAAACAGAAACTTGTCGATCTAGCAGCAGCCTTAATTGTTATTTTTCTCACTCTTAACTGGCAAAATTAGACAAAAAAAGTGTAAATCTCGATTTAAACCAGTTTAAAGTAAGTGGAAATAATAAATAAACTCACCTAATGTTAAATTTCAAATACTACTTAAAATAGGGGCAAGTTAATAAAAATAAAGAGTATAAAATAATTTTAAATAGGGCAGCAATAAATAGAGATAAAGTCAGTTTAATTTTTAAGAGGAAATTAATCAAACAAAACATAAAATCCCAAAACTCAATTGGTTTCCAACGTGTCTTCAAAGAGACGATTTCACGTTGTTTTCGCAAGTCGAAGGTGAAACTAGAATAAGATCCGGCGAAATCTCGAGTTTCCGGAGGAGTGGGGAAGTGATGACAAAAAATAGGGGGATTAGTTCCCATGATGAGCAAAGCAAGCGTTTACTCGGAATCAATGGGAGTGTCATTTACATGTAAATGCCCTTGCACTGATCCTGCAGGTTTGGTGCGAATCCCCTACAAAGGATGTGCTCGAACTTTTTATGAGGGTAAAAGCCCACAAAAGGATGAAAGTGTGCTTGAAATTGTCAAATTAATTTTTTTTCTTACCTCTATAAGTCTGTGGGACTTGTTAGTAAATAAATAACAGGTTGAAATGGCTCGGTTTGAGGAGTTCTGAGGTCGTTGTATATGTGTGGTTGAGCTTTATTTAAAGAGAAATTAGTATTCTCGATAAAGGTCCCAGCATGGTGCAAAATATGTGATGGTTTTCATCATTTTCAGCAAAAGAGATGTCGGGTCATTATTTATCTTTTTTTTTTTTTTCTTTTTTTTTTCGCTTAAATTTTTTTTTTTTATTAGGCTCATGAATAATGTTGGAAAATAAAAAAATGAATGTAAATGTGTAACTGCACCCTTTTGCCATTTTAGTAAAGTAGAAATCCCAATTTTTTTTAAATTCTGGTTTTGATTTTGATATTTAGAGTGTCTTAATTAGTGGTTGTTTTTTTTTTTAATTTGAAGGGTTTGAAATCAGTTGGGGGAAAAGACAGATGCAATAAAAGGAGAAATTATGACCTTGGATGACCTCATGCTGCACTAGGTTGAAGTGTTTTCCTTTTTTTTTTTTCTCCCTATATCATCTTGGTTTGTAAAAAGAATCAGGAAACACAACATGTAGGAAGAAAACTTGTAATTTTTAGTCTGGCTTTAAGTTCAGAGGTTTGTCTCCCAAATGTTGGTAATTTGCTTGTTTAAATTTAAGCTAGTAAAGGCAATGTGAATTCCTATAGGAATTGCTAAAAATTGCAATTCAAATTTCTTATAAAATCTGAATTTGATGTTTGAATAATAGCAACAAAATATTTAAAATCTTTTTGTTATTGATACAATGCAAACGAGTAACTGTAACTTTTCTTGTAGTTACAGTATTGGTATCAATAACAACTACTTACATTTGTGTTATGTGTAACTGTAAAGGTGGCTAATTACCAAAAACAATTTTTAAATATTCAAGTACAGTATTAGAATTGTAATTGTTATTCAAAAATTTCCCATTTTATCATCTAGGGTTTAAACGTTATTAAACCAGGCCATCTTGTCTGTTTGCGAATGGGGAAACCAAATACGTATCGAGTTACCCTCAATACATATTTTTAACTAACTTCAAAGAAATAATAACGAGTTTTCGGGCGCGCACAAAACACTTACATAGTCGAACCCCATTGTAACGAAGCTCAAAAGACCGAAAAATTTGTTCGTTATATGGAGGATTACGTTATATCGAGACGAATTAGTACACGATTGACATAGATGGGGATTTGAAAATCGTTCGTTATAATGAGGATTTTGTTGTAAGCGAGTTCGTTATAACGAGGTTCGTCTGTAATTACGTAATAGCAGCCTTATAATATAGTTTTAACGATATAAGCTTGTAAAAAATAATTTTTGTTTGCGAACTCGATTTTAATTTTTAAGGTTACGAACACAAAGTAATCAGTTTGAGGAAAATTCATTCATTTTTGCCTCGAATTTAACACACAATTTTACTGAAACATTTTTTGCATTCCGTATTTTAAATTGATCAATTTTCAGCAAAAATATAAAAAAAAAAAAAAATATTGAAGTGGAAATTTTAGTTGGTCAAAAGAATGTCATTGGCCAAAATCATAACGTTCATAACTAACTAATAATACTATTTCATAAAATAACGTGATAACTCAAACATCAGTTATAATTACAGTTTGATTTATAATCATAAGACTTTTCTAAAAACACACTAATAATAATTTATTTTAATTTCTAGATAACAATTATAATCAAGGAGCATGCCCCATGTACGGCAGAGAAGACATACGAAGCAGTAACGGACAATCTTCCAGGAACGTTCGTGGACGGAACACAAGGGAACAAAGCAGACAACGGTGTGAGGATCCGCGAGAGACAGCCGGGGAAACACGTGGAGATGGTGATCAAACACATAGCGACGACGATAGTCATCCGGCAAGTCGGACATTACCTCACATTCGCAGTGAGGATGCCGCGAGACGTCGCGTATCAAGGTGCCAAAAACGAGGGACTTCAGCTGTGTGTCAAAGGGTGTCCGGCAAGCGAGAGAATCGACCACGAGAACGTCGTACTTCTTCCTGCGTCGACCTCCAACTTGGCCATGACGAGGGACGAAGCCGTTGCACGATGCAGAAATTACAACTTCACCGATTTCTATTTCGACTCGTGCGTTTTTGACTTGATGACCACTGGTGATGACTCGTTCTTGCAAGCGGCGAGTGAAGCGATGTTGGACGGTCAAGCGCTGAATCCAAACGGCGGGCCACTGACTCAGGAGAAAAGGAACTTCTCTCACTCGACAACCAAAGATGCGCCAATGCATCAAGAAGCGGCTGTGCGGAGTGCGGCTGCGAATCAAAGGACGTGTGTATGGGTGTTGATGTTAGCTGTGTTTGTTTTGTGTTTTACAGATAGGTGATAAGGGGAAGGTTGTGTAGATAAATGTGTAAAATAGTCATGAGATTTTTTTTATTTTATTTTTTTGGTTTTTGTAAAGTTGAAATGTACATAGTTTTATGTGTATATGAGTCAGTTTAGCTCTGAAATGATATTATTTGATTACACTTCCAGATTTTTGTTTTTTTAAAGTTTGGAATTGTCGTGCGGTTGTAATTTATGTTTTTATTATTTTTTTATTGAGATGGTTTTTATAATGCAAGTTTCGATGAGTTATTGAATTGAAAGTTTTAGGCAGAGCGAGTTTGGGTTATGAGGAGTTCTGATTCGTTTATAACGAAATGCTACACCAAATTCTGGCCAATGCCAGTCAATCAAATGACAGATATTGTTTGTACAGTCAAACCCCATTATAACGAAGCCATTCAAAATTTCTCTTATGTTTCTTTTGTTTAAAATTTCATTATAATGAATTCTGTTATAACAAAAATTTCGTTATTACAAACATAATTTTCAATATTTCTTTAATCAAAAGATAAATTATAATAAGATTTTTCTGAAGATGATCATGTGACGTAATAAATAGACATTGTATTAATGTTAATCCGACTACGAAGTTAAGTAAACTATGTTAACATATTTAATTCGTTATTTCATAGTCTCATTCCTGTTTTTGTGGCGCCCAAATCAAATCGAGACAATTCGTTACAACAAAAAATGTACTTACCATACATCGAAGAAAATTCGATGTACAGAAGTGAGCAATTTTCTTATAACGAAGATCTGTGACAACTGAAAACCCGTTATACCAAACGAGTTTTTTGATTTCCTGCATTTCATTGTACGGGGTTCGACTGTATTTACCCATTATAGATATATAGTAAACTCAAGACAAAATTGTGCAAAATTTGCCAATCCTGAAATTGTTGCATTGCCATGTTTGGTGCTACATTATGAACGAACCAATACAGACCATTATTACAGAGATAGAAATGATTGTCAACTTGCGTTCTATAACTTTTGATTCAGATGACGCGCTGTTGGAGCCGTTACTTTCTTGTGCGGGTAAAAGTACAAATTAAACAAATTTTCCACGCTCAAGTGATTTAATCAAAAGGCTGATTAGGAAAAATTAAAGAAATTTTTTTTCTACTGCACGTGGTTGCCTTGTAAGTTCATTGCGATAATTGTCAAGGAAGTAGATTAACCGGTAATTTCACGAAAACAAGTTCTTGGAATATGTATAACTCGTGAAACTTGCATTGATAAGACATGGCTGATTTTGGTTTTATCGATGAATGGCAGAAAATATGCAAATATGGAAATGAAAATTCATACCATAAGTGTTTTGTTAAATACTTTCTTTTTTTTCCAGACGGCCAAATATAGAATTAAAGTGAGAATCATGTTCAAATTCAATGTAAGAAAATATTAAAATGAAAAAAGTGATGAAATGATTTTTTTTTCTTTAATTACAAAAAAGGTCATTAAAAATGTCAACAGAAAAGGGGAGAACGGATTTATTTAAGCGTAATACTTTTTCTATTTGCAAGTTTTTGCTTTCTGGTTGAGTCATTCCGCGTAATTCAGAATAGTTTGAGTTGGATAAAAACTCATTTCAATTCGAATAAAATTCCTTGAATAGTTTTTTGAAATATTCATTTTCAAAAAGGATCAATAATTTTCAAAAACCTTGTACTTTGGCACTGGATAAACATCAACAAAATGTTTTTTTTTTAAATTACATTAAAACTGAGAATTTGCCAACACTTTAATGAAACACCAGCTTTAGGCATCATTTCGACACATTTAGTGTATTTTTATTTACACTATTAATGATTTTTAAACATTAAGCTTGCAGCACCTGCAATAATGGCGTACCTTTCTCTAACCATTAAAATGCCGGATGTTTTTCTTCTGGCTGCAAATTCCTAGATGTTTTATCAATATATTTCTGCACACCCTTCACTGGTAAACATAAATGTGACTCAGAGGTGAGGAAATGTTTAATTAATCAAGAAATAAAAAAAATATTTTAAAGTTTATCACGGTCTGCTCGCAGAAAAATATTATATATTTCAAACGTATGATATAAAATATATATCACATACATGAAAATATATTTTGATAAGGTACTGTATATTTGCAAATCCCAAAATTAGATATACAGTACATGGAAAATATATGGCAACTTATGTTCAACATACATTAAAAATATATGACCATTTTATACATCCTGTATATAGTAAAATATATAATGTATAGAAGTATATGTTCCACATATTTGAAATACAGTTGCATTGCATATTTTGTATATAATAATTTATGTATTAAGTCTGACTTGTGTTCAATAGTCGAACTTAAACACACAAATTATCATACGTATATAAAATGTACAATTTACCTGTATTTTACATTTTACTTAATATCAACACCACATAAAATGGGCATATAATTAAATTAGCTTAAGTTAAAAACATATTTTTCTAATATAAATGCAACATACACGGCAAAAAATTTTAATTTATAATTTTTTATCACTTAACATTTAAAATATATGTGAGCCATATAGGGTGAAATATATTAAGAAATAAATGTTTGACAATATATTTTTGCAAATGTATATTTAAAATACAGTGGAATCAGCTAGTAACGACATTTAAAGGACCGCCCAAAAAATGTCTTTATAACCGATTGTCTTTATATCCGGATTATTTTAGCATTGCTTGAGTTAGAGTGGGGAAAGACAAAAATGTCGTTATAACCGAGGTCGTTACTCGTGGATTCCACTGTACACTGATAATATGTGTGATTTAAATACCCAATGTATGCCACGTATGAGACTTACATTTAAAATATATGATATATTCCTGTGGATGTCGCTAAATAAATAAATAAAAAAAAAAAAAACCTTAACAACCAATATTCAACGCAAGTCAAAACACAACTATTTTGTCAAGTTGTTTGTGGCGAATTGGACATGACGTTGTGTTGGTTATTTCACTTTAAAAAAATGTAAATTCATTGTGCATGATTTGAAAGATTCATTTGTTTAATGAAAACAAGCTTAAAAAGCCCCATCAACTACAGTATTCTCTCACGCTTTTCGTTTGACACCTGAAAGCAGTTCCCCTCAGGTACACGATTTATCATAAAATAGGCGTGGCTCTCAACCGTACCAAATTCAATGCTAAAAGAAAAAAAAATAAATGTAAATCACCTCTCTGAAGGATAAAAGATCCCTTAAGATGTTAAGGTTGTTAGTTAAAGGTCAGTCGATAAATTTGGCAAAATATTTTTCTAACATCAGATTAGAATTTTTTTTTTTTAATTTTTTTTTTTTTTTAGTGTGTAATATAATTGACTGAAATTAAATTAAAGTTTTATAATTTTAATAATATGTATGAAGTACACAAAAGAGGCAAATGTGAATGAGATTTATCAGTTTTGTATTTTAATTTCATTCATGTATTTAGAAATGGAATATAGGTTGAACCTCTCTATAACGAATTTTTATTTTTGCAACGGTTTTATATTTCATTGTAGGAAATTTATCTATAATCAACTTTCAATATTGCAAATAGAAACTGCAACTGGAAGTGAGATTTTTTTTTGCCATGTTTTTAAAAAATTTCTAGCTTAAAAAAAAGAAAAAAGTTTGGAGGTCATCATTTCTGCTAAATCCCAACAGCTTATACCTACCATATGTGTAATTTTATATTTGATAGTAATATGAAATAATCACACAATTTTTTTTTTAAATCTTAAAATTGTAAGTAACTTTATAGTAATTGTAACGGAAACTATAACAACTCAAACCTTCCATGTAGTTACAGTAACGGTAACAATAGTAACCAGTTACATTTTTGTTACAAAACATTTTCCAAAAAAACCCAACTACAAGTAAAAGCCAATTTCCATTACAACAAACATTTTTCACATTAACATTAACATTTTTCACATTTGTTAAAGCGAGGTTGACCTGTATGTACAAAGTACATTCAGCACTTAATAAATGCACTCAAATTAGATGTGTTGAAGCATTAAAATTGAGTTGACTTAATTGCAATTGGAGCACAATTTTGCACTTGTGTTTATTGATAGAATTGGTGAATAAAATTGCAAGTGCAATGGGAATTGGGGATGTTTTGCAGTTTTCACGTTGGCCTTGTGCGAAGCGAACGGCAACCCCTAGCCTTGGTGTTCCATAAATTTCAGTGGAGCCAGATGCCTTTCCTCTTAACTGGGAGGTTCTAGGATTAGCTTGGAAGCTACCATTTAATTCGGGTTGTGGGTAGCTGGTGTTTAACACGAAACGTGGTGTCATAAAAAGATGCTCACATATTTTTATTACATACGACTATTAGTGGTTTCGCTTGATTTCAATCCTTGCAGTGTGAATTTATGCGAGGGTTTAATTTAGATTAAGATAACGACAAGTGGGTTGTGGTTTTTTTTAAGATGAGTTTTAAGAGGTTGAGATAAGATGTTGATTTTTTTTTTTTTTTTTATAATTTTTATTTATTTTGTTTTTGTTTTTATTTTTAAATTCTTTTAAATTTTGTTGAATAATTAAAATTTGGGAAATTGGTAAAATTAAAAATTGATTTGTTTTTTCTTTCTTTCTTTCTTTCTTTCTTTTTTTTTTTTTTTTGTTTTTTTTTTTTTTTCTTTTTTTTTTAAATAGTGATGTCAATAATTCCGTATCCAACAACTTCTTTTCCTAGTCAATTAATTGTAGAATTTTATAATGGTCATTAAATTATTTTATGGAAAAAAGGATTATTAAGCTGAAAACTAGCATCTTCTGATAGATGAACAATCGAACATTAATTAATAATTAATTTTTAAAAAATTTTTAGAGACAAATTTAAATGCTGTTGATGCGATTTATGGGATTGTTGAAGATTTTTGTATAATCGTTTTTTGGGTTTTTTTTTAGATTTGCAGAGATTTGTGAAAACTGGTGAAGATTTATAGAGTATTCCTGAAAATACTGAAAAATCTACAAAATCATATTTGAAAATAGCTGCAAATAGCTGCCAACTTTAAACTGATATCATTTTCTGTTTAGCTATGCAGTGAAGCATCCTGTAAAAATACGAAATATCTTACAAACTACATATTATTTTCAAAAATTATCATCAGTTTTAAATTGCAGTCCACAAAATGCATCTAAACAAGCAATTCACATTTCGATGTCACAAGCTCTTTATTTCTATGGTGTTTTAAGACTGATTATAAACAGTTCATAAAAAGGTACCGTAGGCAACAAGTGTTTTAGGTTTTCTGGTTTAAAAGGAGCTTAAAGTTGTGGTGCGATAAAAAAATGAAATTACAGTGGTGATAAGTATGTCTTTTAGTTGAATTGGTTGCATGTTTCCGCTTTTGTAATTCGTAAATTACAGGGTAGGACAATACGGTTGGCTGATTGGCAAAGGGTGAAAAGTGGTTCACTTCTCTTTATAGCATGGTTTGTGGAGATTCTTTTGTTCTGGGTAAATGATTACTTCCCTTGCGGTTCTTACTACTTAGAGAATGAAAGAATGGACAATTTGATGCTTTAATACCTAGTTGTTTATATTTTTTATTTTTTTTAAAGTGAAATTAGTGTTGCAACATATTTATAACTAGCAAATTAAATGTGGATTAAATCACAGTGTGGATCCAAGATGGGCTTTACTCAGTATGTTAATTACAGTTCTCATGGAATTAACATAATTGCTGGTTGAAGGACTTAAAATCCTTAGTCACCTGAACAGTTTGAAATAAATCATGATGGGTATGGAGCAAATTGAAATTTGAATTAATAATCTGAATTATATCAAAATTTTCTTGCAGTCTGAAAATTTGAATTTCGATCTTATTACATAAGATTAGATCGGAAATTTCCTTGAATTTGTATAGAAATAAGAATGTTTTTTTTTTTTTAGTTTAATTTTGGACAATTTTTACAGTCGAATTGAGATTGCATTGAGTCTCTACCGATCGGTTGCTGGAAAAAAATAAAAATAAATTTTATAACTTTAGTGTGATTTTAGATGTATTTTAGATTTGCCCTAGTGAGATGTTATGGATTGAGTGTTAAACTATTAGGTGCTGCTATCTATTGGCTTAAAATGCTATTATTCTTACAATGTATTTATGTTTTATTGAATTCATCATAATATTAATAAATAACATTATGTGCCAATAGATGGTGATATCCAACATAAATAAAATTTGAAAGAATCTCGTTGTGAGATTTTGGAAGCAATCAATTAGGAGAAAAGCTCTTGGTGCATTTTTCCGAATTCTGATTAACGATTAACTAATGCCATCTGTTGCCGACTTTAACTTATGTAAAATTCAACTATTTTTGCCGACACATCACACGATAGCGCATCTCATTTGGGGGCATTTTGTTGTGTTTTGGCGCGAATTTTATGTAGGTGCACATTTAAAATTATTCTGAAGCACCATTGAGTTGCATTTAGGCGCAGATGGGTATTTAAGTGCAAATAATTTTTAAGTTGCATTTCGACGCAAATAAAGGTTGCATTTGGGCGGGGAATTTCGTCTGGTTCATGTTTTCACCAAGGAGTTGGATGGTGGTGGGAGAAGGAGTAGAAAGCGCTGCTTGAAACCTGACCACACATGAATCTCGGATGACGTCATAAAGCGTCCCTAGCAACCACTAGCTCCTCCCACCAAGCCGCCATTTTCAGAATTTGTGAAAACTTACTAACGTGTGTGTTCTGTTTACTAACAGTGCCGGATTTACCTATAAGCTATACAAGCTATAGCTTAGGGCCCCCACTTACTTGGGGGCCCCCAAAAAAATTGCCCGAGTGAGCAAATTACCGGTAATTATCTTCAAAAATCATATTTGTCACTGACATAGAATATCTGGACTTATAAAGGGCCCCATATCCCAAATAGGGCCTTATAGGGCCCAAATAGGGCCTTATCAAGTCTAAATCCGGCCCTGTTTACTAATGACGACTACCGATTGTTTACGAGCTCAGGAACAATTGAAAGAATCAGCTGATCTTTGCATTGTCCCAAATGTTGCAGCAAGCCTAAAATTAATTTCCTGTAGTCAAATTGACTTTACAGAATTAATTGTGAGTGAAGATTTGCGTTTGTTAGTCCGAAAGAAAATCAGAACTTTTGAAGATTTCAACCGACTAAGGAGAAACGAACAATTTGTATTGAAAACACGCGAATTATTGTTTAGTGGATTCAGTAATTACGAACTTACATCGAGAGAAATGAGCACTATTTTGCAGTGTTTTTTACGTCGATTTTGTAATCAGCTGAAAACTTCAAAAGCGAATTCATCAAACGGAACCTGTCATGTGAAGTTGTTACAGGTGATGAAAATTTAACTGGTCTCCGTAATGCAGCTGGTTATGTTATATTTACCCTGAAATCAGTAGAATATCCCACCACCATCCAACTCCTTGTTTTCACGAAACACTGTTCCGTTGATTAAAGCATGCAAATATTTATTTACACGTTCAATTCTAAGCAGGGGCGTATCTAAGGTATGGCAAAGATTTGAGATGTTTGGTGTGAATTCAATACTTCGAGATCTAGCAGCCTGAAGTAATGATTTTTTTTGTGGTTGAAAATTCAATCTAACAATAACAATCAACTATCAGCAGATTCAGCAGGCAATGGAGAGGTTATCTTCGAATTTTACTGGTCTTTAAAGGTGGGTGTTAGATGTTTATTAGACAGTATAGCTCAACTTCAGTGATTGCCAACAGTTTTCCATCTATTTTGAATTTAGTTTTGGAAAAGGAATGAATCTGACGTTTTCCACTCCTGGATCATTGCTGTAACTATGGCAAGTCAATTTTCATTCCCCGTGTTTTGCTTATTTTGGACCTTTATTACTATTTAGTGATAACTGATCAATCTTTCAATTTTTTTTTGGGTGCCATAACAACTATCAATAAAAATAAAACTTTAATAAAATATAATTTAAAAATATTCTGGACCTAGTTGCTAATAATTAACTTAACCGAAATTTTAAAATTCACATATCAAATTTCAGTAAAATCAAAAATTTATCAGTATATCATTCTTATTTATTACTCAGTCATCTGTAAAGATAAAATTCGATTTAAATCAAGATTTATATTGTACCGCACTACCCGAGGCACTACCGCTCGCTACCGCTTAGGGTTTACAGAAAGACGCGCACCAAGCGGCGAGCAACGGAACCAACCGGATCTAATTGATATTATCGTACTTAGTTAATATCTCATTTTGAGTGCAAATTTTTAAAACAAACGTGTTGAAACAGTAATAATAATAAAGAAACAAAACTTACTTTTATCTTGCTTTTTTAATAACATCAAACAACCTATCGTACAATTTTTATTTTACGATTCAAACCACCCAATTGAGGTATACAATGCAAATTGCTCAAATAGAAAGACGCGCATTTAATATAACAACAACAACAACGACGATGATAATAAAAGGAAAAATAAAAACTAAAATTCATTAAAAAATAAAAAAAAAAGATAAAAAAACAGCACACATTTTAAAGTGAGAGAAAATAAAATTAAAATGTAAAATCAACAATTAATCGGTTGTTAATCAACCGACTCCATATCCGAATAAGGTGCTACGATTAAAGGACGTTCGAAATCGCCACTCTCCATTTTCAACATGCTTGTACTTTTTTTAGCATGCTCTTCGTTTTCGTCCGGCGAAGACGAGAGCGCTTCGTCGCATCTCACCGGAAGTTGAAACACAGCGCCGCGACGACGATAGAACAAAACATAACCGGCCGCTGTCATCACACGATTTTCGTCGACGAACGACACTCGACTGTCGTCGAACAAACGCCAATCTGAAAAATCAAGTTTTAAACAAAATTTTCAAATACGAAAATTTCAAAAACTCACCGACGTCACTCCTTCTCGTATTCGCCTGCGACACGAGCCGCGCAAACGCCGTGTAGTGACCTCCCAAAATGGTTCCGTGATGATTAATGACGGCGTATAAATCGTAGATGGGCGGCTCGTGGCCGGCCTCGACTGGACCGCAGTGGTAAGGTGACAGATCCAGGTGTCTGATGGGAAATTCGACAGTTTTGTCGATCTTGTCGCGCAAAATCAAATTCTTGAACGAGAATCTCTTCAATTGAACTATGAGGATCGTAGGTAAACGCCACAATGACATTTGTTTCGTTGCTTCTCTGTGTTCCTTGCACTTGGGGCAGTACCAGGCTTCATCTGGGGTCAGTTCTTCGGGTTCCGTGAACAGTTGTAGACAGTGCTCGAGGGTTATGTTAGAGCGAGCTTCTCTCGTGGCCAGGCAGTCGTCATCGTCCATTTCAACTTCCTGTTAAATTAAAAAAAAAAAAAAAAGTTAGAAATTAACAAAAAAATTGATTAAAAATAAAAATTACAATTGGTTTGGATTGAACCAAGACGAAATTCTTCATTTTTTCGTTATTGTTCCAATCGACGGCCAGGAATTTCGATGGGAGATCCAAGGGCTCGTCGCCATTGTCGTCTACTTTGTCGCCCTCAACGCCACACACGCTCTGTCCGGACTGATTGACGCAGCAGATGCTGAAAGGCTGCGCTAATCTCTCGCCCAACTTCTCCTTCATCTGGCCGACAACGGCGCGAGTGCACGGGATGATCGCGAGCGCCTCGTCGTTGTCCTCCTCCTTGTTCTTGTCGTCGTCAATCTCGAGGTTCGCTTTGGGCAGCTCGGTGATGGTGGCTGCCGAAGCGGACGTAATGGTGGCGCTGCAGTCACTGGCCACGCGGCCGAGGGGTTCCTTGAGCTTGATTGGCGGCTGAAAAACGTCGACCGAGTACCGAGCGTATGCTTCAATCATGTAACAGAGCTTGGAGTATGTCGCTTGAGATCGCGGCATGCTGATTATAAATGGCACTCCAATTAGTTCTGCTTGCAATTTGCAGTTTGTCTTGTGGTTCGACCAATGGTTTCGCTGGCAAATTCTAAATTTAATTTAATTTAAAAAAAAATTAAAATTAAAAAGAATAAATTTTTGATTTTTTGTTCTCACTGATCGCAGTATCCGACTCGGTAGCAATTCGTGCATCGTTTCAGCTTAGCATCAGGTGGCGCCTCGTGTTTGCAGTAGGAGCAGCGAGTCACCGGAAGTGGCATTTTCACTCTTTGTAGAATTGTGTATTCAACTATAGATTCACCAATTAGACTTTCGTTGAGAACTTCGAAACTGAAATAGAAAATGACAATCAGAAACAAATCGAAGTAAAAAAAAAAAAAAAAAAAAATCATACGCGAATAAAGGAGTATTTTCCGGGAGTAATTCCAAATTACTCCCACGAGTTAAAAATCGTGAGATTTTGTTTCTTGCTACTTCGAAAATGCGCAAACAGGAGGTGGGAACGGCAGTCAACTTCGATAATTCGTTAAACAGTTCATTCGCGATAGCGTTTTGAGACAATCGTAGATAATACTGTAAAACAAAACAAAAATTATTAAATTAAATAAAATAAGTTTGTTTATTTTATATCTTTTCTCGCCTTGACTGGTCTCCTGGATGGGTCTTTGGCGAAGAAGATGATGGGATAAGTTCGGCGTTTTTTTGGCAGTGGTACAGATAAATAGAGGAACGGGTCAAAAGTGATTGACACTTTCGAGCACACAGGACACACCAATTTCGATTTGTATTGACCTTGGAATAAGTCAACAATTATAGAATCGTTTCGCTTCTTGTACATTTGCCATGCTTCGTTTGCAACGATGGCGTCGGGTCTGTTGTCACCGTCCAAACACGTTTGAGTGTAGGGTTTGGTTTTAATTCGGTTTAAATCCTTAAAAAATAAAAAATTTAAAGTTGTGATTAAATTTTTTCTTTCAAAAATTACTTCATGAAGTCCATCTAATAAAAATGCCATAAATTCTTGCGCGTCGTGTTGTAGAAAACCAGTGAATTGGTTCGCTTTTAACGATATCAAGTTCTAAAAGAAAGGAAAAAAAATATAAATATGATTTGATACGTGAGTTTTGACAGGTTTACTTTGAGTTTTGACGGAGAGAACGATTTGTGAGATCCAGACCAAAGAGTTCGCATCAAAGTTGCGAATGCAATTGCCAATTTGCCACCGGTGCCCAACGGATTTTCGGTGTTTATTTCAAGCTGGTAATAATTGTCTAAAATAAAAAGCAAAAAAAAATTAAAAATTAAAACTTTTCGACACAAAAACTTCACCTGTCGGATCAGGCTATTGAAATCTATATCGAATTACCTAAAAAATAATGTTGAAACTCCTGCGTGTTAACCAAACATTGTAAAACACTGTTCATAAAACACGTATTGCCCAAGTTCTCCAATCCCGTCATGCCTCCAGGCGTCAGTTGTTCCTGCTTTAATTTATTCAGTGGCGACACCATACACGTGGGTTTCTACACAAACAAAAAAATAAAAAACAGCAAGATCAAAACTACTTCAACACTACGGCACTAATTAAACGCTTCTCACACAATCGGTGACGGCCTGCACCCGACTGTCCACCGAAGACGACTCCGCCATGTCCCCGTCGCCTTTCATGCCTTTCGAATCTTCGTCGTCGCAATTGTCTTTGTTCATCGGCGATGCTGGAAGCCAAGTATTACTCGGTACTGGAACAATCAATGTTTCTGTTTTAGAAAAAAAAAAAATTAAAAAATTAAAAAAAATTTAAATTGTTTTTAAAAAATGAATTTTTCACTGACCGTCTTGCGGCGCTTCCAACACGACCCACCGTTGGCTCGTCTTCTTTATAAGCGTTAAGTTGAGAACTGTTTGATTTAAATTATATTGACATTTTTCAGGTATAATACTGTCTCTGGAAATTAAAAAAAAAAGATGAAATGCGTTGAAATGTTTGATTTTACGAGTGGTTTATTATTACTTTAAGGTAATTGTCCACGAAAAAACTGTTTTCTCTGAACACTGGGGGTATAAATCAAGGAATTTGGGATCCCTGGAATAATAAACGTTCAAAATATTGATAATAAATAATAAAAACAATGATATCGTAATACTGTACCTCGCTTGAAATTGCACACCAACAAACTTTTCTTTGAATTCAACTATAAGTGACTCCTTCAGCATATTTCGTATATAAATTACGACCACAACTGTATCAGATTTCTGAAAATAATAAAACTCAAATTTAATTCATAAGTTCATTGTAATTTTCAATTTAATTTTTTTTTCGATTTAAAAATTTACCTTTTCATACCACGAATTTTTCACGTGTTGCAGCGGAAAAATGTCATTCCCCGGCTGCATCTCGACTTCAACCTCGTTGTGCTTGTCCACTTTGTTGTTCGCTCGTTCCCGTTCCCTTTTCTTTTTCCGTTTTTCGTTGTTTTCCTGAGCCATGACTGCAGAGTGGTTTTCAATTCGCCTTTTGATCGGCCGCCTGCCGATATTGTCGCCGTTCTCCAGGTCGAAATCAAATGAGTCACTTGCACCGAATTTCCTCGTCCGCCGATTACGATTATAATCCGATCAAAAGTGGTTTGTGTACAACTACAACATGAAACGGTGCGACGACTTCGAAAATAATGTGTCTAGCCATT
>JAQFZP010001675.1:0-17731 GCA_034695745.1 Geophilus truncorum
CATGCTCAATAAATGGCTGACACCTAGTTACATCAAGCTCGTGAATATTAGCACTTTATTATCAAACGATCACAACAGGTCTCTTATGTGTACAGTACAACTGCGTAATAAAAATGATTGATTTCGCAATTTTTCCAACTTGAAGGAGATTTTGTCCAGCCCAGTTCACGTCAATAAATCATCAGAGTATGATTTTTACATACCTTGGCTTGATTATGATATATTCACGAGGTACCAAAACTGATTAAATATGAGAGCATTATAATACCATTTATTTTGTTAGTTCGGGAAACCAATGGCGGCAAGTAAGAAAACTACTTGTACAATCACTAAATTTTCGTATTTTGGAAAAGTTTATTACTGTTTTTAATGAACAAAGCCATATTCTAATTGAACAAATCAGCAAAAAGGTTTCTGAACAGAACACATTTGATATTTTACCATTAACTACTTTGTGTGTTTTTGATATTTTATGCGGTAAAACATCTAAGTACCTAGAGCAAAAACTATGAGTGTGTAATGTGTTACAAATTTAATCGCAGAAACAACGATGGGTATCAAATGTAACACACAACTGAAGAATGATTCACTTTTTCTCCATGCTACTGACAGGTCTACCGGCATTTAATGTTTATTTATTTATTTATTTTTTTACAACACCGTATGGAATTTTATTTCAGAATTAAAAGTGCCATTCATCAAAGACAATTTAAGATGTTGCTTTGGCCTGATATATTTTTCAACATGTCAGCTATCGGAAAAGAACACAACGAGTGCGTTAAAATTGCGCATGAATTTACAGAAAATGTAAAACACGGTACGGTACTATTTATTATTAAAAAATAAAATAGGATTTAATGTTTTAGGTGGTTAAAAACAAGAGAATAGAACGTGAAATGAAAAAGAACAAGAATTGTTCTAATAGCAATCTCACGTTCGTCGACTTATTTTTGGATTTGAAGGAAAACGGAGCGAATTTTTCAGATGTAGCTATAAGAAGAGAAGTAGATGCTTTTATATTTGGTGGTCACGATACAATTGCATCTGCTCTTGGTTGGGCTTTATTCCAAGTGGCATCTCATCCCCAAGTACAAGAAAGAGTTCAACAAGAAGTGGACGCGGTCTTTGGTGTGGATTTCAAGTATTTGAACAAACCATAAATACAAATATTTGATGAAATCAATGTTCTTTAGGTGTAGAAAAGCTGAAGGAATTGACTGCAGACGACTTGAAAAATTTGTCTTATTTAGAATTCGTAATAAAGGAGTCTTTAAGGCGGCTTCCGTCAGTTCCAATAATAGGACGAAAACTCGGCAGTGATGTTAGACTTAAAGGTGTAGTTTTATCCTTTATGCCAGTTTTTGATTTGACTATTTACTTGTTTTCAATTTTTGTTATTAAATTATAGATGGTCGAATAATTCCCGCTGGCGTTTCAGTGTACATTAACATCTTCAAGTTACACCAAGACCCGGTCGCTTATCCCAATCCTGAGAAATTCGATCCCGATCGATTTTCCCCCGACAACTGTGAAAAACGACATCCATACGCCTTTATCCCTTTTGCAATCGGTCCTAGAAATTGCATAGGTAATTATTTATCGGAATTGGATAAAATGTCACTTCCGGTTGCAATTTGAAAAACCTAATCTCGCATTGAGTATTAGCGAGATTTCAGGTAATCTAGCTAGCGGGAGGTATCATTAGATTCTATTCAAATTTCAATGACAAGTGCATCGTGAAATGAATATTGTTGTGTACTGCAGTGCAGTTTTCAACACCTTTTATTTTATTACAGGTCAAAAATTTGCTATGATGGAAGAAAAAGTAATACTTTCTCACATCTTTCGTTCTTTCACTGTGAAAGCTATCAACACATTGGAAAAAGTAAAACCGAAAGCTGATTTGATCATAAGTGCAAAAAATGGAATAAAACTTCAATTTACGCCAAGAAATTGATTGACACATAATCAGAAAGACAGGGAAATGGGAGAGACAAAATATTGACATCTTAATTTTTATGACATCACATTCGATTTCATTCACTTGTCAGTGTCATGTTGCTTTAGGAGCATTCACAAATGACACGAATCACAACCCACCACTCAATCACCACTCAATAAGCATAGTTTAATTGTAACTACCAATACGATACGTAATATATTTTAAATTTAATTGCTCATGCACAACGCTGTGTGTTAAATAAAGTTTTAAAAAATTGGTTCATACCTTTGTTCTTTATCTCTTCGTTGTCTTATTCTGTCTCGTCTTAAATCATCTGAAGTTGGTTATGTATTTTGGTTGATTAATGTATAAATTCCGACATTAATTTTTGCAAAAACTAATTTATTCAAATCTTAAATTTATGGTAATTTTATGCTGACATATTGCAATCATGATGGACGCCGTCTACGTTTGTTATTTATAACAGTTTTTTGTTGTGCGTAATACTTTGAAATAAAAAACACTCTTTTCTGTGTATATGCGTGTAATAAAGTCTCTTTATACAGAAACGAAAAAATAACTATGATTTTTAACTACACGATCCATTTCATCCATTCATTTAATACATTTTTACGATTTTTAGCTACTGTACATGATCAGAATTCCAAACGAAATGTCCAGATTACATAGTTTTAATGAACATCTTATCATTTGTCCTATAAAGTGTTTATTACAAATAAATAGATAACGATAGATTTTAGTTTTTATCTTTATTACTTTTTTTTCCCTTTTTTTATGTTTGATGACAACGTGAAGTATAAACACGAGACAAAAGTTGGGTATATTTTAAACATCTACGTACATGTATTGCACTGCAGCCTGGCTTGCTTTAGTTTTCGTCTCAACCATCATTTTATGTGGTCTAAAAATTGGTAATCTATTCCCTACCAACAGTAAAATACCATGTCCGAACCTGAATAAGATAAGAAATTTTTTTGGCCCCAAAATCCATTTATTAGCTGTCATTATTTAGTAGAAAAACAAAAGCTTAAGAATGCACATCATCATTATCATCATACCAACTAACTAAAACGCTGAAAATACAAAATAAAATGCTTAGAAAAAATATCTTTACCGTTTCTCATTTCGTAAATAAGTATAAAAACTAATGCGATAATTTAATAAAAACATTAAACGCAAACAAATGAAAAGAAAACAGTAAAATTTATTCTTCATACATTTTCTCCTACCGTACTAAATAAGTAAATGGCTAAAGCAAGGTACTAAATTGTCTGACTTAAATAACGTTTAATTCTAATAGGCCTAGTTTTCTCTTCTTAAAATGTCTTTCAATACATACAGATTTACTACGGAACTATACACTGTCAACCGTACGTTTTTATATGAATATAATGACAAAATATAAACGGATTAGATGGATTAACTCCATCGATAGAAAATAAAAATAAATTAATGTGTTGACTCAACATTCTTAACGTAGCAGTTGAATCAAGTACGTATAACGCCATCTCGAAAAAAAAATAAATAAAAATTGAAAACGGCTGCACAAACAACTTCAAGACATGGAATTCAGTTTGAAATCAAACGGATCTTAGATATGCAGTTATTTCCGGCGCCTCAAGTAAGCACGGACGCAACTCTCACTCAAACAAACGGCTTCATTAGCATGTTGCGTGACCTTTGCCCTTTGCCGAAGAATTCCATGCATCTGTGCTGCAGCCGAACGGCAATGTACGTCGTCACCGCAAATGTCGTGCCCTTCTCTCATGAAGATCAAATCACAGGGTATTTGAGGACTGTCTTTGTATGCATAATCCTGAAATGGAAGTAGTTCATTTCTCATTTTATTTCTTAAAAAAATCTGAAATGATGAATTAAGTGAAAACTTACACATGCGTAACACATAATGTGGCGGCTGCAGGCATCGACCAAAGCACCTCTTGAATCTCCAGCGGCCTTATTCAGATCTTGACATAAATTGACAATTTGCGCGAAAATTTGACACGTACCTGATTGATAATTAAAATTTCGTGTTTTACTACTTGTAATACAAATTATGAATGATAAGTTTTAATGCTCACTCTCATCATCTTCATCGCTATTCAATTCGTTTCGCTTATCGTTCTCTGGCGCCATGACGTGTAACGCCTCTGACATGGATTCTAAAAAAAATAAACACGTTGAAAATTTTCTATTAAAAACCCTGCGAATCAATAAATAAATAACATGTTTACGTTTTTTGACTAAAGCCTTTTTTTTCCTTTCGTCGTTTCCCAACTCGTCATCTCGATCCCGTCGAATTAAGTCTAATGAGTTGTCAAATTCAGCCAATCCTTGTCTTACTTTTTCTAAACTGTGTGCAGCATCAAGACGATGAACAATTTTTTCTCTCAATTCACTTCGTTCTTCATCTTAAGAAAGGTAAATTAAAAAAAAAATTATTTAATTAAATAAATAAATAAATAAATAAATAAATAAACAAATGTATGCAAAACAGATAAGTTGGATTCGAACGGGCTTTAGGGATCTACGCAGAAAGATTTTAAAGCCGATGAACAGATTTACTGCGGTGATTTATTCAGAAAATGTCACCATCAAATTAAAGTATCGTGTTGATTTGATTTGATGATTGGTTGTTGTTTCCTACATTGCAATTTGAAATAGTAGTAAAAAGATCCTTTCGGTTTGGTTGGTCACTGTCTTACTATAATCATGTCACGGAATCGCACTAAATTCCTCTGACAATTTCAACCACAAGGGCTAAAACAAACTTTTCACATTAACGACTGATTGATCGCCTTCATACTTCACTGCAATGCACAGAAGCATCAAAAGAAACATTTCTAGTTTACTCAAATTTTATGTTCTACATCCAACCGGTAGTTCTATTTTAGCATCTTTCACAGAGTATATAAAATTTACTAATCTTATATCGGGTTAAATTTTTAAAAACTAAAAAATTTAATTAATCAAAACTAAGCGAAATTTCATTTAAAATTTAAAAAAATCAACAACTAAAGAATTTAATACAAATAGAAAATCTGAACAAAGACAAAATCGATTTTAAAGCCAATCGATTTGTAAATCCAAATTCCAGTAACAAGAAATGCAAACTTACCATTTGGTTCAGGGTTGTTTTCGACCAGTCCCAAAGCTTCTTCCAACATGAAATCCTCAATAGCCTCCAGCCTTCGATCCATGGCTTCAATAGGCTCTTCATTTTCCTCTTCTTGCGATTGCGACTCGATCCCAGACGCCCTTTTCTTTTTTACAGACATCGCAGCAGCAATGCTGCTAAAATACCGTTGCATTTTTTCCCTGTTCAACCTTTTCTCGTCAGTTTCTTCTTCGTCATCATCATCATCATCATCATCATTATCATCGCCATCGCCCATCTTCTCGAGTTTCTTTTCCTCGGCTACAGAAATAAGAGTCGTAACAGAATCCTTAACTTCCGTGCTGTTCTCTAACGATTCTGATTTTTTCTCATCTACTTGCGGCTTTTGAGTGCCCAACTTCATGCGATCGGCCTCTGGCTCGACAGTTGTTTTCAATTTGTGGTCATCGTGATCGTGATCCTCGTGATCGTGATCCTCGTGATCGTGACCCTCGTGATCGTGATCTTCGTGATCGTGACCCTCGTGATCGTGATCCTCGTGATCGTGATCCTCGTGATCGTCGTGAATCTTCGGATCGCCTCGTTTATCGATTCCGACATAGTCGTCCCACGTTCGTTTCCTCTTCTTCATAGTAGGATCTCTTCTGTCGTATCCGAAGTAATCGCTCAACGGCGATTCGTCCGAATCCATTTCATTCTCATTAATTTGAGGCTCCAATTCCTCTTCGGTCGAAATGTCGTCATCGTCCACATCTCGCCTGTGTACTTTCATTGGAGCTTTTTCGTCGGCCATGATGGTTTTCAACTCATCCATAACCTTCTCCTCGTTTACCGACACGTCCGGAATCGACTTTTTTACTATTCTTTTCCGTTCCTGCAATGTCTCTTCGGGAAGCCTCTTCTTAAGGACACTTAATCTCTTCTTTCTTAACGATTCTGGATTCGCGCCGAGACCCAACACACGTTCCCGGAACACGGAACTTCGCTTCCGTTTGGCCCAATTCCCAGACATCGGTCCGTAATAGCGTTTTTTCTCGTCCATTTCAAAAGCAGGAAACCATGGATCGGGTTTGCGCTTCATCTTTTGATTCCGGTTGTTTTCCTCGGAATTTTCCAACATCTCCAGAAGTCGTGGGTCCACATGCACCCACCATGGTTCTTCCTGAGACTCGTCGTCGACGCTGTACGACTGCCGCTTGCTCGGTGTCTTGTCTCCGAGCGAATACCGGACGCCGTCTTGCCACATGAGCCTCTTTTTGAGCGCCAAAAACTTCTTTTTCCGGTCGTTTTCCTCTTCGCTCGAATCTCCTCCTTCACCCTCCATGTAGTATTTAGTCTCGGCCGAATCGGTAAGCTGTTTCTTCAGCAAATCGATCAATTCGGCGACGTCGTTTTCATCCATTTGATCGAGTTCTAGAGACTCGTCAAATCGGGGCACCAGATTGGTCTGCCTGGCTTGTTCCTGTTGTGCTCTGTCCAAAAGTGAGTTCAAAAACCTCCTCTGAGCCAGGTTTTTCAACAATTCTGCTTCTGACTCCTGCCAGGTATCGTCGTAATCAGCATCGCTCTCCCATCGTTTCCGTTTCCTGTCCGATTCGTCGTCCAAGTTCTGTCTCTCACGGAAGGACGAGCGCTTGATAGGCGTTTTCTTTTTTCTTTTGTCATCCTCGTCATCAACTAGTGGAATGAAAGATGCCTTGGACAGTGCTGGTCCCCACTGCAATTGTCTTTTTCTCACATCAGGTGTGAAGTGATTGATGGTGCCATAGTCGTGATGAGAAGGCTCGTACTCCAGTGCACCCGATTCGAGCCATCGTCTGCGTCTTCTCAGTTCCTCTAAGAGCAACAAAACAAAAAAGCACATAGTAATACAATAAAATGTTTTAAAGTTTTTTTTAACTGCTTCGTAATTTTTTACGAATTAAAGTAAGCGATAGTGTTTATTCGTGCCCAAAGTGTTTTTTCCGAGTTTATTGAGAGTTAAATTAATGTTTCATACGCTCTTTCGTGCTCGATACAGCTTTAAATGTTCCTTTTTAACCTTTGTTTTAATATAACATCGCAGTTTTCATTCTCGTATGGAATTTATGCATTATTATAATGTTTTCGTTTATCCCTCAAGTAACCCGCTTTGCGTGATATGGAAAAGTTCAAAGTATACACTTATCGCACTAATAAATGAAAGTTTATTGGGTTTACCAAATTTAATTTAACGGTAAAGTGGAACCTAAACACAAAAAAAGGTAAATGCAGTCAGACGATTTAAAAGTGACCTTTTCACTGCACTCAACTTCTCTGCAACACTCGATCAAAAAATGATGTCTTGGCACATCTTTACTGAAAGTGCCTTGGCTCAAGTTGTTAATCAATATTCTTGCAATGTTTCTAGTTAATTCGATTCTGCTTGTCACCTTCCCATTAAAATGGGAAAGTAAACAATACCAAAAGGCCATTTTTATTGCACGTTTTTCTGCGGAGGCCAAAGGTCTCGAAAATCTCATTGAAGGGTCTTAAGTGTAACTTTACCAAAAAAAATTGTACAAAATGTCAAATGACTATGAAAAATCACTCGCAAGTTCTCTAAATGTCAAAAATTTCTACAATTTTAATTAAATTGTGACATTTACCGATACAGAAATAAAACATAATGGAACGATTTATAAAGTTTTAATTTATTAAAGGAATTTTCCATTCCTTCAAATGGTATTTCTGAGTACAACGACAAATGACAGATTTCGAGACTTACCTAATGCTTTGCTAAGATCTTCAGATCCACTTAACGTTGCTGCAATACTCTGATGGCAGACAACAAATACGCTGATTACTATTGAAAGATGCACCAATTTCATAGTGATCTGCAACATCAAGAGGAAAAAATTAATAAAAAAAAATGGTCTAGATTTTGATCCTTGCTTCTCAATTTCCTACACGTGTATTGAAAAAAGCACACAATCTCACAATAATAAAAAAATTGAGAATAAAAAACAACAACAACAACACAATGTAAGTAATGCCGTGTGGAAGTAAGGCGAAATCCTCTACTCAGACATTGGAAATTGAATCAAAAGAGAACGTTGTAAATTAACTTTTTCAACTACACTTGAAATGAAATCTGGTCGCGCATACAAGTTCCATATGGACCTTTAAATGTTGCTACCTCAACCGAACAGCTCGTTTACGTTGCCATGACGATGCCAAATGGTGAGTTAAATAAGGCTAACGTAAAATAAAATTTTCCAATTTTATTCCCTTCATTAATTTCCCATTGTGGCCTTGACCTTTTTAACTCTATACAGTATTTCACTCTTATTCCACCAATCGAAGATAAAACGGTTGTGATAATCACCGAAAAAGGTGATGGCGGATCGATGAAAAGGAGAATTAGTCGAACAGATGGTTGGATTCCACCCAAAGTACAAAAAAGGAAAGAGCGAAAGAACATGTTATACTGTCGTAATGGGCAACTTTCTTGCCTCGATTGATTATCGCAGTTAATGTAAAGTGAACCGAGCCGAGATGACTTTAATAATTAGCTTAAATAAAGCTTAAAAATTAATTAAGACGCGGTTCAAGAGAGGATTCAAGATGAGTGGGAAGTCTTGTTTGTGAGTTTCAGGATCAATCCAATCCCCTTAATTATTCATGGGAAAGAAACGTATGTTATGAACATGGAAAAGAATAATAACGAAAATGTAATCTAGATTGTTCAGCCTGATTTGCGGATCGTGGCATTGATTTAGGTTCACAATTAATTCTGCAAATCCAACGCTTGATTATGGTAGGTACATGGGAAAATTACAAACGAGTCTTTGCAAATGCTTAAAATTACTTTTTTTTTCTTTCTTTCTTTATTTCTCTTCTTCTATTTTTTTTTTTTTTTTTTTTTTTTTTTTACATCCTCGAAGATGATCAAATTTTTGGAAATGTACAATAAAAATCGATATAAAAAGTTAATTTAGTTTCATCTCCAAACAAACAAACAAACAAACAAACAGAATCAATAAACGTACTCACTGAGTCAAAGTAATAAATACCAATAAGAGAAGATTAAAAATTTAAGATTAACAAGATGTACTATTTCCTGTATAAAATTACTTCAATCTGTATAATAAAAACAAAAATTTCTTACGGTACGTATTGTTATTTACCGCAATCCATTTTCTCCGTAATTACTGATAACCCGAACCTCAAAGATCATTCGCTACAAACGGCGAGATAAAACCATAAAACAAAGGTTTCGACCATACATCAACCGCAATTGAATCCGAATTGATAGCGCATGCCCGAAGGCATTTCGTTCGGATGAAATTGATAGAATGCAGTTAACTAAACGACCGACCGACCGACCGATAACATAAAATAAAACGAAATATCAACCAAGAAGGTGATAGAGGGAGGAAAAGATGCAAATATTTAATTTAATGCACTTGATTATCGAGAGCGAAAAAAATTAAATGCATCTGGTAAAAATATTTATCGATTAGTCGTATGAAGTTGGTAATTGCGACTGTAAGTCCATTACCCCAACCCAACACACGTTTAATGAAAGTGCGTGAAGGTATCCGCTATTCATTTCGACTTGCTGAGTCGTGAGTCGTGACTATAAATATTTGCGCCTAAAATCAATTTTTCCATTTTTTTCCTCACAATTTATTCAACACTTTAATGTAATCAGAAGTCGATTTTCATTGAATTCGCAAAAAATGATTTCACTCACTTGTCAAGATTATTTTCGTTGTTTCTTATTAATTATTATATTTTTTTTTGTTATTTAATTACTTTACTCTCATTGATTTTTGCGGTACCAATAAAAATGTACAATGTGTAGCAAAATATTGATAAATAAAAATAGAAAATAAGAAAGCAACTTGATTAAACTCAATTCATCCATCAATTTCCTTCGTTCCGACATCTAATCTTATTTATATCCATACCAACGCAAACATGATCCTCAAAATACCTTCCATTCAATTTCTCAGCCATTCAAGTAACTATGGTTGTTAAATTAGCATCAGCTTTCCTATACAATGCCTCTTATATTTCCTACAATTATTTATTTCTTTAATGTCATTTTCCTAACTCGTTGTTCAACTCGGTATGACGCAGCATCTTGGCCGGCCGGAAGTGTGTCTGAGACGGCACGCCAATGCGTTTATCGACGTACAACACTTTTCCATTAAGCCTTTCTTCTTCTTCCCAAGTTTCAGCACTAGTATTATTATCAAAGAATAATAAAAAAAACAAAAAAAAACACCAGTCATTCTCTCGAGATTGCGATATTACAAATGAAATCACGTCAGAAAAGTTCAAAATAAAATATTCTCTCGAATTTTCTTCTGATCGCAATCATACCTCACACGTCGATAATGAATCCTTACATTATTCTTGACCTTGAATTCAGTCTCCATAGCAACAATAAATAAAAAAAAAAAGGCTTTTAGCCTGAAATGATTCAATATTTGCAGATCTATGTGTTTACACTAATCGTGGATTGAAAATGAAGACAAAATGGCATGTAGCTAAACACGTTGAGCAGTGAAGTTTACATTATTCTAAGGGGGAGCTTTGTCTCAAATAAATTGCAGCAAATTAAATCCCCTCAATCGTTATGTGTGGGTATATAAAATCGGTCTGGTCAGTGGTTACTCAAACTCGGTGTAAACACGATGTAATGAGAACATAAAAGCAAGACAATTCCAAAATGGCCATTAAATAACCTGCATTTCTTTTGGTATTTACAGCAAGTCGTAAGTTTTAGTGACATAATACAGTAAAATCAACTTACGGGTATTGTTGCGGTGACGTTGTCATAAAGTTACTGTTGAATGATATTCGGATGAAGCTGAAATTAAAATCAGAAGCTGTTCACAAGTTGCTGGCTATCTTCATTCTGATTCTGCCAGCTTCCGCTGGTTTCCTTGGTTTGATAACAGATGACGTAAGCGATGTGAATCGATCGATATTTAACGCATGCGTGCTGTTGAATTCTGGTTGTTATGGAGATAGACCTAAGTAATAATAGTCTAGAAAAACGTTATTAAATTTTTTTAAAAGTAGATTTATGTGTTCGTAAGTGCATATCCTGTCAGTGACAGTTTAATAAATTATTTTTGGCATAAATTACATGTCGCTCTTGTACTTATTTTTTAAAATGTTATTAATAAGATTAAAGAGGGGGAAAAAAAAAGTTTCGTTGAAATCAAATTTATTCAGATTTAACGTATTTCAGGTCGAGTCCAAATTCAATTTGTGTTTTCCCCAAATGCAATTTGGAGCAAGGGGTATTGTTGAAGCAGAAATATTTCGAATATTGTAACGAGGTGGTGTAGTTGGTCTGTGTGTGTTTTTGCAAGGCGTTTGGTCTTTTTTATCCTCGTCGAGCCATTTACACCATGGGTCTCTATAATGCCATCTGGCTAACGACCTTTCCTTATGACCCAACCCAAAATCCAAAACGTTTTTGCGAAACAGTCGACACTCTTTTGGACTTTTACCAACAGGACTATCAATTCTCCAAACAACTATGGCATCGGTCAAGACGGGATATCTTCTATGATAACACTCTCTTGAAATAATTTCACTTAGACTTTTATCTGTGATACCGGTAGCTGTTGTTGTGGTTATGGTTGTCGTTGTAATCGTTGTTGTGGTTTCAAAATCTGCTCCTGCCGACCTTATCAACGGTATCCTCGGAGGGGATGCACGAGTTCGCGTTCTTAGCCCTAAATCGGAGCGATGAGTGCGGTCGAGTTTAGCAACGCGCTCCCAAAAAGGTCCGGATCCTTTTCGTGTAGATTTCGGAATAATTCCAGACAAGGGAGGTAATCCTGGAACTTCATAAGCATGCAAACGTTTAGTCGTGCCAATCCTCATTTCCCCTTCTAGAAACAAATTTTCTTTCATAATTATATTGATTCTCAAGCTCAAATTCCGTGTATTCGAATACAAACCAGTGAATTCAAAAATTTTTCAATGTGCGGATCAGAATAGAAACGAACACAAAGAATGCTTCATTCCTAATGCAAAAACTTATCTGTCTTGGGGTTTTAACAATAATGCACGAGTCAACAATAAAAGCATAATATTTTTGTCTTTGACTTCCATTTTATTTCTTTAGATTTAGTCAAAAATGTACAGTTAACAGTTCTTAACCCTATTTTCTTAATAACTAAGGAAAAAAAATATTTTAAATTCAAGATTGAAATCAAGAAGGGAAAACACGACACTGTTTAATTAGGATTACACTTTGCATTTCATCTTTTTTTTATTTATTCAGTGTTTGCTCTTTTTTTTGTGCACTTTCCTTGGTGGTGATCTCAATGGAGATCGCCGATAAAACTGTTGCGGCGACCGCGACCTCGACCGTCTTCCAGTTCGCCTAGGACTTCGACTACGAGATCTGAGATTAGAATAAAAAATGTTTAAAATAACTTACATTTTTAAAATGTTGATTAAAAATCCCAAACCTGTGAGATTTCCGTCGAGGAGAATATTCCTTCTGTGACCGACGTGGTGATCTGGATCTGGATCTAGATCTTCGTGCAGGAGTTCTGGGTGACCTCGATCGACCTCGTCGAGGACTCGGCGATTTACTATGCCGTGATCTGTGCGCGCTCGAGTCATCCGGCGATGTCTGTTCCCTCCTTAATTCCTGATCTCGTTCTTTTTCGTTTCTTTCCCTTTCCCGACGTAATAATTTTTGTCGATACTGCTCAATCTGCTCGCTTATGCTCATTCCCGATTTTTTCGCTTTTTTACCGGACTCCAATTCGTCTTGAAATTTCATAACTTTAACCTAATTAAAAAAAAAAAAAAAAATGAAAATGTATATAGTACACAAAACAAAATTTAATTTTAATTTCTCTTAAAACCAACCTCAATTTCTCGCAATTTCGCGCGTCTTTCTTCATCCAAATCAGTTTTCATATTTTCATACGAATCATCTTTCGGCGAGTCTTCCATAGGCCTATAAATACAACAAATGACCAAGTTATTTAAAGAGCAAATTATATTAAAATGATATTTTTGTTATTTGATATGGTTGTGGCTGGCTAAGATTTTGTTGTTGGTTTGAACCTTAATCAAACCCAACAATTATCTTCGACTAATCATAGAACATTCTCGAATTACGTTCACTGTTTCCTTGACATTTACCTTCAATTTAATCTACCTCACTTTACCAAACCATTTACACTGATAATTTGTATTAAAACTTCAAAAATAAATAATAAAAAACCATATCACGACGGTAATAAAATTACTTTAATCCACTGATTAAACTCAAACTTACTTGCCATCAATATCATCATCCCGCCCACCAGTATCTTCTTGTTGATCGAGAAGATCCCATTTCGATGTTGTCATGGCTGCGAACAAAGCAATCATCTGTTATTTTAAAAGCACCCAGAATACACACAAAGACAAAAGTTAATTCAAACCTTGCGCTTCAATCATTTCAGGATCGACCGTTTCCCACTTGGACGGTGCATACTTTGGTCTTTCGTCCATCGGAACGCCGTCCAAATCATCATCGGGCACTGGAAACACTATTAAATACCACTCCGTCTATGTAAAATTAAAAAGCACATACTTGGCATTCCATCTAAATCATCCTTTTCGTCGTGCAGCGGCATTCCATCTAAATCAACTGTCTCCGGCGGTTGTGGTGGAGTCTCCACCCTTCCGAAGGGCACTCGTCCGTTGTCGACCTCCATCTCGATTGGTTCTGCTTCGTCAGGTTTCTGTTTCGCGATAAAAAGCATAGCAGTCAGCAACAAATGATGAAAATAAAATGCTATCGGCAATGTTACCGTGGAAACCAATCCCAGGAATACGTTCTGCAGTCGGATGAGGAATTCGTTCGGGTAGATGGCCCAGTCTTCCCACGTGCGAAAACAATTCATAATTTTTTGCTGATATACCAAGAAGCGATTCGTTAATCAACAATATTTCTTTTCCAACTCTCGATTTCAAGTTGTATTAAAATTATTTTTCTCAGCCACCAACTTTAAACTGTTCAGCCTTCAGCCGTCCCTCGATCGCCTGGTGAGCATCGTGAACGTCCCGGTATATTTCTGGTAACCTGGCTTGAAATCTGAAATTAATTAATTAAAAAATAATAATAATAATAATCATCTCACGTTTAATTTACTTAACTTCAAATTAATCATTATTATACATATAAATTGAAACTTACCCCTTTCGAAAAAAAGAAGCATTGGCTATTTTTACGCTGCAATTGTGAAGAATGTCAGACACGAGGAACAAGCGAGCCAACTTTAAAATTTTGAAAAAAAAAAAAAAAAAAAAATTAAAATAAGATAAACTGCAAAGCTAGCAACAACCTTTTTGTGTAACGGAGTTTGTAAAATGGACAAGGACTCGGCAACACATTCAACTATTTCTTCAGCTGCTTCTGCATGCTCGATACAATAAACCATTGCTTCTCCTATTTTGGTTCTTTCAGGTACCAAATTTCTTAACATATCTTCTAACCGATCTCTTTGACTGTAAAATGAAAAATATTTATCACATTATATCCAAAACACTACATTCAAAAATAATAATAATTAAAACCTGTTGCTAAGTTGTCCTTTCCTCGGCTGTGCCGGTTCCTCGGGTTTTTCCACCAATTCTTCAGGCATTCCCTGAAGATAGGGATTTAACGGTGGTGGCCGCCAAATAGAACCACTTTTGAACATGCGAAACTCTTGGGTTCTCCACTTACTAGGACTATCCCCCTAAATCACATTTGAATGTGTTAAAAATTGAAAATTACCAGTGGATGAATTTGTTAAAGTTTACTTGTAAAATGGAGAACAATTTCCATCGGTAATAAACATGTGCTGGTGATTGATTTTCGAATAAAAACCTAGAGTGTAAAATAAGAATATCAATTAATTACGCGTTCAATTTTGGAAAGAGAATTCGTACGATCACGATTACCGAAACTGAAAAGTGCAAATTAATCCAATCGAAAGAGATTTTACCTGAACATTGGATTGCTTAGTTCGCGATTCATAATCATCGCCTCGAACATGGGTCCCTCTCGCACAACAAATTCTATCATTCGATGGATGAGACAGAGAAGGTTCCTGGAAAATTGTTCACCGGTGATGCCACTAAGATTTCATGGTAGTAAATATGTCTACCAATAAATTCCCAACCCCTTATTGTAATTTTTCATTTTACAACAAAAAGCACCAATGCGAAATATAAAAAAAATTTTTCTAGGTAAATTATCGAATTAAACTACGCATTAGTTTACAATTTCAATTGCTATAGTAATTTTAACAATGTAAAAAAAAATTTAAAAAAATTACAATTGCTCATTTTCTAGACATTCTTTTAAATTAATAACATCCATATTTCACATTATAAGTATTATTTATATGGAAAAAAAAATAAAAAATAAAAAAAAAAATTTAAATTAATTAAAAAAAAAAAAAAATCATCTTCGTCCGTGGTCGATACTGCTGAAATCGTCCAGTCTTCTTTCCGTTTTGGCTTCTTTGTCAACTCCTATCTCTCTCATTTTACCTAACTTTTCTTAATATTTAAAGAACTAGCCCTAACCTCACTAATCCAAAAATTCTTTAATTATAACCCAAACCCTGTACATAAATCTAGAACCCGAAAAATCGAGAGAGAAATTATCTTTTGGCTAAATAAAAGAAGATACCTTTCGGTGGGGATAACGACTTTGACAACTGCATTGGCTAATATCTGCGGAGGAGCAGCAGCGCACATCGTCATAAAGTTAGAAACAAACTCGCATCATAAATGTTAATTGAATTTTTAAATAATTTCAAATTTAATAAGTAAAAAAAATGTGAAGAAAAATAGCGACAGTGCATCACTAGCTTTCTACTCATTTTTACCAATCAACATCTTAAATCCGAATCGAATCGAATCAAATCAAATATACTACCAATCTATGCAAATAGTTAGTAAGCAGGTCATTACCTTCTCAAACTCCTGTCTTCCTTCAGTTTCGGCCGTGAATTGCGGAAGTGGAAACTACAAACAAAAGGTTTTTCAGCTAAAATAACTTATTTTTAATTTAAATTATAAAATTTTACTTTTTCGCGGTCTCGCTTATCCGGCTGTGCATTAAACGGCAAACCGGACGGCGGTGGCGGCAAAGTCATTTCAACTAACGCCGGTGGAATGTAAACGGGATGCGGCGGAATGGGCACGGCTTTCCCCCATCCTAATTTCATTTCGTAGTTCATTATTTCCCTTCCATTCAATGCTTTAAGAGCTCGTTCTCCGTCTTTCCGGTTCATAAATGCTACAAATCCACAGTTTCGACCGCGGGCCTTTTCTTCTTCCGACCTCGGCCACATGATCTTAACACTCGCCAACGGTCCATATTTACCGAATATTTCGCACAATTGCTGCTCTGTCATCTACAAATTAAATTTAGTAAATTTGTAAAAGTTACTTTTCCAACTCGCGCAGCTTACCTTTGGATTAAGGTTGCCCAGATAAAGATTAGTTGTTGACGGATCTCCTGTGTCGTAAGATCCATAACCAGGTTGCCGATATTCCTCTACAAAATAATAAAATATAAATAAATAATAATTACCAATTTTGGTATTCACTTGATCTAAGTAACCTTTAAACGGTGGCGGTGGGACCACAGGTTCTGGCGGTTCAAACCGAGAAGGTGCCGGTGCCCTTATAACAGGTTCTTTCAACTGTCCCTTTAATTTGTGTCTCTCTTCACGCTCCTCTTGAATGCTAGAAATAATAATTCACAATAATTCATGAAAATTCAACACTTTTTATAACGACTTGCTTACATTTTAAGCTCTTCTTTAAATAATTCTAAATTGCTCTTCTTTTTGTCCTTTTCTTTACGTTTGTTTAGCTGTAACAGATCATACTGGCCCTATAAATTTATTTATTTTTTTAGGGAAAAAAGAAATTTATACAACAAATTACATCAATTGCTTTAGATTCCTTTTTCAATTTTTCTTTTGGTTCTTCTCGTTTCGGCAAAGATTCTTCTATTAGTTTAGCTGTTGGCCTGTACAATTTACCAGTTTCTTTAGATGTTTTTTCCTCTAACGTAGACAAAAAAAATACAAGTTTATTTTTATCTTATTTTACGGTCACCAGCGTGTTATTTTTGTACCTCTGGTCCCAGCATTGAATGTAGTGCCCCTAACAAATGTCTTTCCTCGTTTAGCTGGTTCTTCGAAACACGCAATAAACTCCTCATATGCTCGTGCAGCGGCAGCTTCTTCTTCCTAATATCAAATTTCGAATTAAATATTTATACATTGATACCATAGTCGTAAAACAAATATGCCTTTTTCTTTTGTTCTTCCAACTCTTTCTTCGATAAATGTTTTTTATTCCAGTGCGAACCAATAACGAATGCTTTTAATTTCTTGTCGGATGGCATCTATAAATACAATTATTAAAAATAAACCAATACAATGGCAACTGGTGCAACAATACACTGCGGCAAATGAACACATTTGACACGTAAGGCCTAAAGCACCGATCAAACATTAGTTACGTTTACAATAACGATTTACAAACCCCCTAAGTTTACATGCAAATACAGTGTATTATTTCCTCAACTGTGCAGTTATGCATTAATAATCCAATAAAGTCGATAAGAAAACATGGTTTAT
>JAQFZP010001676.1:0-17728 GCA_034695745.1 Geophilus truncorum
TAAAATGTAAACTAAATTCTATCAGCAATGGCGACAACCATAGGAAAGTGCAGTTTAATGTTTTTAAAGCGATTTTCTTCGAGCATATTGTACCTAACAGACAGACATCTTAAAACTATGACATCGATATCATCTCGAACAGCAGTAGCGCAAAATTTTGATTTCTTTTTGGTTTTGGATTTCGAAGCAACGTGCGAAAAAAACAAAAAAATTCATCCTCAGGTTCTAAATCTGCTATAAATCTATTAAAAATTAATCAATTAATTTTAAATTTTATTTCAGGAAATTATAGAATTCCCATGCTTAAAAGTAAACAGCAAAACCTTCGAAATAGACACCATTTTTCATCAGTACGTACAACCTCGAACTCACAAGCAGCTGACACCGTTTTGTACGGAGGTTTTAGTTTTGTTTCTAAATCACGTGTGCATTTACTAAATCATGATTTTCATTTTTTGAAAAACAGCTCACAGGAATTATTCAGGAAATGGTCGATGACGAACCTCATTTCGAATCCGTTATGGAGGTTAATTGAAAAAATTCATGTTTTAATTGAAACAAGAAAAAAAAGTTTTTTTTTAATGGTTTAACGCAGATGTTCGACCAATGGATGAAGAAAGAAAATTTGTTAGATGATGGAGTTAAATCGGTTTTTGTTACGTGCGGTGACTGGGATTTAAATATTATGTATGTTTGATGTTGGAGGGAAGAATTTCAAATTCAAAATATATTTATTTTTAGGCTCCCGAATCAGTGCGAGCATTTTAATTATAAAGTTCCAAAATACATGAAAACATGGATTAATATTAAAAAAGTAAAGTTTTTATTTATTTTTGTTGATAATTTTTATTTTTTAATTGAAATTTCGGTGATATTTGCTAGAGTTTTTGCAATGTGACTAAAATTTGGCCCAGAGGGATTCCAATGATGATCGATCACTATTCACTGAAGCATCAAGGTCGTCTTCATAGTGGAATTGGTATAATTTATTAATTTTAAATATTTTTTACATATTTTTATAATTTTTTCTCTCTTTTTTCCAGATGACTGTAAAAACATAGCTGCTGTGTTAAAAGAATTAGCAGTTAAAGACAAAGTTATATTCCAAGCAAATGGCCACAGATCATAAATTCTCTAATTTTAAAACTAAACTTATGTAACTTTTCCATCTCGTTAATAAAATAATAAATAATTCGCGTTTATCGATCGTATATCGTTGCACATCATTTCATATTTAGTTCCACACTCCACCACCATTCGACGCTACCCACTCGTGATTCCCACGCACCAAAACAAAAGGAGGTTCTATAAATAACCAGAATCATTCTAGCAAAGCAAAAATATGGGACAATTGAAATACCCTCAAGATCAAAATATGTAAATAGAAGTGGGAAAAAAGCATAAATTTACGCGGCACGCCTAATATTAGTCTCACACTCGCCACCCACATTAAGATTGGTCGAGTCCAAAATCCAACTGGTTATCGGTGGTGGTGGAGGAACCACGAACCACCAGCATCGCGGCTGGCACAACCAACCAAAACACACGAAGACGAACACAAGGACAGGAAGGCACACGTCCAGGCAGGCAACACGCATAGTCAGCTCCGTCACACGTCAGTGATTTCATCAGCTGGTCGTGGCGGAGGAGAGGAGGAGATATAAAGTCACAAACCAGTCATGCTGAGTTCACGCAGTTTCACCAGCACTGTCAAGGCAGCGAGCAACGAGAAAACACGACCACCGCTCATTAACGACATTATTTTGGGAGAGATGAAAGACTCGAATTTGGTCGGCCGTTCGCCGAATAATACTCTAGCACCGCAGTTTATCGTCGACCACTCCACGAGAACCACTTACTGTAAAGGCAAATTCCTCGGAAAGGTAAGACGAGTTGGGAATATCGTGTTTTATCGATGTGATCGTATAACGTGGATATCGTGGATATCAAATAATTCTTGAATGAAAGTGAAAGTTGTTGAAATACCGGTATGTGATTTTTTTTTAAAGGGGTTTTTAATTTATTTTATTTTATTTTATTTTATTTTATTTAAGTATATTTTTTTAATTGAATTTTATTTTATTTTTTCCGTGAAAGTTGTTGAAAAATTTCAAACTTTAACTCAAATCCGGATTTTCATTTTATTGAATTTAAAAAAAATAAAAAAAAAATTTGGAATTTATTTTTTCCGTGAAAAGAAAAAATCGCAAAAATTCCTGGTTGTACGGAAACGCTGTTAAGCTTCTAGTCTCTTATGGTGCAAAGTTCCTTTTTAACGCGAGAGTGCGAACAAAGAACCAACCCAAAAAGAGAAGGGGAATCGGTGCGTGCCACCGGGGTGTGTCGATTGAATCACCGCCTCAACTCTCCCTATGCACCAAAATAAGGCTATAAGCATTAGGTAAAAAGATGAGACGACCTGTCGTGTTGTTAAAACGAGGTCGTTAACATCTCCGGATCACCTTGACAATTGTCTTAACCCTAGAAGCAATTAGTACTGTCGCGAAATTGTCAACGAGAAAACAAAAGAAATTCAAAACAACTTTTATTCGCATTCTCGACGCGGACAAAAGACATTTATAATTTTATTTTATTTTTTTTTGAAACTCTTTTTTAAGTATCAGTCTCTGTGAATACAAAATTAGATGCAGATGCCTCGAGTCAGTGCACTTGAAAATGATGTCACTCGGCCTTTCGTTTTGTTTATTATTATTTTTTTTTAAATATTTTTTTGTTTGTTTTGTTTACCTGACGATTACTTCAACGTATAAATGTAGACTTTTTTATTCCTGATAGAGCAACATAATGGACGTGTTATCAGATATGAATTAATTCAGTAGTTGATTGAATAGGTGGAAATGATTAGTCAACACTTTTGTTTCGTTTCTTCTTTTTAAAAATTAAATTAAATAGAAGCCATTAAAAAATAAATTTCCCGGAAATTGCTATTACGAATCATTTACTTTAATTTAAGAATGCCAATCGTATCTGATTAGAACCGAAGTTGTTTTAAGAAAATCCTTGACACTGTTTATTTTGAGCCAAAGATTAAATAAAACTTAAATAAAAAGACCGATACCTGTGCGCTATTCTTGTTTAAAGGACGATCCTTTTATTAGAACATTTCAGGTTCACATTTAGTAATTTATTTTTTCGTTATCATCATTAGGGTGGATTTGCACGGGTCCACGAACTGTCGGATTTGACTACCAATAAAGTATACGCAGCGAAAATAATCCCGAAAAGTCGGATAACTAAACCGCATCATCGGGAGAAAGTGAGTACAGTATTACCAATGTGAAAGGGTTTTACGTAATTAACTCAGAGCTTTGCTGCATGTGTCGCGTGTTTCGCAACGAAGCCACTCGTCGTAATAGGATTTTCGCATTAAAACTCAATCTGTTCCTCTTAATAGATAATCCGCGAAGTCGAACTGCACAGGACGTTGCAGCACGAAAACATAGTTCGATTTCATCATTTCTTTGAAGACGAGGAGAATGTTTACATCATCCTGGAAAATTGTCCCCGAAAGGCAAGTCGAAATCAATCATTTCCACAAACTCATTAGAAGCTGGAGAGTAAACAAGCTTAAATTTCCAACTAAAAAATTAAAAATGTTTTCTACAATTATATCTTTTTTCAAAGAATACGGTTACATTGTAACTAGATATTAAATTTCCGAATACAAAGGTGGGTGTAAAAGTGATTCTTCACCTACGCTCCATTAAGATCAACGCAAAATGGGTTTTTTACATCGATGCAAATGTTTATGCGAACTTTCTTGCGAGATGTTTTCAATCAAAATCCCAAGTTGAAAATTTTCTATTGTAACATACTTGTTGTTGACACATTGTGGCATGTTTTAGCGTGAATTTTGCGACATTGTTTACAGGCGCGTGAAATGGTGCAACATTTTGCTTTGTGTCAGACAAGGCTTTTCACGAATAATTTTGATGTTCGCTTGAGGAAAATGCTTGTATTTTGTAAATAAGTTTGCAAAACTGACTATTTTCACGTACACGAGCTTAACAAAGCGATTTTATGACGCGAAAAGTAAACTGTTCAAGTTCAAGTGCGAGGAAATCCTCTTGTCTGACATCACGTGACAAGTAAAAACTTGTCAAAATTAAAAATTCAACAACAACTTGCATTAAAAACTCGTGAGAGTGAAAATACTTGCGCAAACAATTGTTTTGTTTGCTGTTTTATTGTACTATACATACACTACGAAGTGCAAGCGAATAATTTTTATCGCGCAAGTTAGGAAAACTATTCGAAGTAAAAATGCAGCTTAACACTTCGATTCAGCGAGACATTTGTCCTTTTAAATCTCAAAAATCAATCTTAATGGATCTTTTTGCACCTTGAAAAGTAGCAAAGACCACACGAGACAAGTGCCAGATGTCGTTTCCTGTCTTGCCTCCAGCCGGCAATGAAAATTCTTCGCATCTATCTCCTCTCGCACACTTTCTTGCCATTCTTTTCACTCACTGCAAGTTGATATCCTGACACAAGAGAAGCGGGATTATTCACCAATCCCCCACCCAGAGTGGCTCTGGCCAGGTGTTTTCAGTTTGTTCAGATAAGTCCAGCTGCTCGCGAACCCCTCGAAACGAAACGAGCTCGGATGAAGGTTTTAAATATCCCCGGTGTAATATTTTTTTATTTTACCTGAGGAAATGCCTAACCCCACCCTCGGTACTGGCTCAAAGAAGTTCAAGGTTCTGCTCCCTTTCTACGAGTTTCAACTCGGCCACCGTAGGGAGTAATGGACTTGTTTACCTGCATTCCACCACCAGGGGGAGGGATGGGGGACTTGTCTTTTGCACCCATCTTTTGCTGTCCGAGTTTTGTGTTTATAAAAAAAAAATGATGCTCATTAACTCGCCGCATTGTTTGCACTCGCAGACCTCTAGGGGGATGACATGGCGTCATTTGTTTGGGTTTTGATTTGGTCTGACTTGAGGACTCCCTCCCTCCCTTCCTCGGGTGCGACCTTCAACCTATTTTTGATGAAGATGAGGCAAGTTTTTATTTTGTTGTTTAGGCCTAGATACATATGTTCCCTCGCAAAAAAAGGGTTAGGAGTTCGTTGTGTTGGAATAAATGCAGATGAGTTTTTAATGGGTTTGTGCAGGGTGAAGGGCATTCTGAGAAATGGAAACCCTTACTTTAAAAAGGTTGATCATTTTGAAGCATTTTTAATGAACATTTGATCATAATTTTGGTCATGAAAGTTCATTTTGTGATCAAGTAACGATCGACTTTTTAAATGATGAAATAATCATAAATTTTGGCCAAATACTAAATACTAGATGGGTTCGTTTATTATTTATACATGTGCAAAATCTAGTGCAAATACGTGGTCTTATGTAAATTTCTCATTTTTTTCGATCTATCTCGAAAAAAATGTATGCCAAAATTGTGTAAATGTCGATGTTAACCTGTTTTAACTTAATTTAAACAAGTTTAAAAAGTAAACAAACCCAAAAGTTGCATTTACTTCTATTACACAAGTTTAAAATTGTTTTAAATTTAACAAATTTAGTGACCCGTATGGTGGCCAATTTTAATTGACAAAATAATCATTTTGGGCATTATTTTGTCGTTTACAATTTTCAATATTTTATTAAATTTTAATTAGTTGATCAAAAGTTGATCACAAAATGGACTTTTATGATCAAATGATAAAATTTTAATCAAATGTTTAAAAAAAGTGACTTCCAAATAATCAAAAAATGATTTTAAAATAATCAACTTTTTCAGTAAGAGAAACTGAAAAAAAAGTAGGATAAAATTTATTTGTTGATCTGTTTTCATACTTTTTTTTTTATATACTTGATGACGTCAAATTAAAATGGCCTCGTCTGATTAGTATTCCACGGAAATGAGTCAAGTCAGATTGGGTAAATATTCAACTTTGCATTTGATGGGAGATGTCAGAAAATGGCATGTGAGGTCACTTTATCTGCCTGGATTGGCAGGGGGTCACTGGTATTTTTTTTTTTTTTTTTTTTTTTTTTGGGGTAATTAATTCCAGACTTGATATGTATCGCAGCTATAAGGGAAGTAGTCTGACATGGACTTTGAGTGATTAGAAGTAGGGGATTTGATATTTTTTTCCCCATAAAATTAATTAGGTTTTGTTAGAAAAGAATTTTTTTTTGCTAATGTCTCTTGATGGATGCCGTGATGGATCAGTGGTTGCGGCGTTGGTTTTGGTTTCCATGTAATCCATTTTGAAATTTATGTGTTTAGTCACGGTGGGTTCACTTACAAAAAGCACGAGTTAATCCCGTTTAACCCTTTTTTTTACATCTTACTTGTCCGGTTTCATTAAATTTGATAAATTTCCGTCGTAATTTAAATTTAATTACGGAAATGAGATTGATCCGGGTAAATGAAAATGAATGGGTTTTTGTCTCTCGTGGGACGCTCTTATTGTTATTACAAAGTCGAATCTCGTTGTGTGTTGGAGGAGAATCGATGTCAATTTATTCGGTGATATACGAGCGTATAAATGAGATTTAAAATTGAGTTTGAATCTGGGCGTGTTTATCACGAACAGCCGTGAACTTTGACATAACCAAGAAAAGCCTTGGGATCAAATTATAAGTTACTGTATAAATAAACATCTTTAAAATTTTAATACTTGAGACTCATTAATGTTAACTGGAATTAATGGTGTCAAACGTGTCATCACATTGCCGCCTGTTGCTGAAATATGAAAATTTAAAACTCTAGTACAAAATTTAAACACCAGGTGGCAGAGCAAATTTAATGAGAAAAATAGTTTTACATGTTAAAATTATTACAAATTTTTATTTATACGTACTAAATATAAAATTTTTTACACTGTATAACAAAATTTCACGTTCTCATTGGTGTTTTGAGTGATTGATGGGAGCATTGAACACTTTTCCTCATTTATTGTAGTGTAACACTTGTAGTTGTATAACACAGCTGGGGAAATGATATCTAAATAGTATTTTTTTTTTTTAAAAAAGCCAATGAACTTCAGTGGAAAATAAATAATTCAAACACCCTCTTGATATAATGACATTATAATGGCTGCCACTAAATTCAAAAGGGTGAAGAACTAATTTAACATTAGATGTGATATGCTGTAAATTATTTACGTAGAAAAATCGAGTTTTATTCAGTCAATAAAGCATCACTGTATAGATAGGCACTGATTACCTTTGGGAGGAAAAAAAAAAAGAAAAAAAAAATGATTTTAAGGTTGGGCCAGTTTGTGCCGGGAATGATTTTTCCCACGCATTGAAGCGTCTCTTTTAGACAGTCTATTACCTTTAGGATATTGCAGAACCCCACATTTATGGTTGCGAGTCCCTTTAATGCAATGAGCAATGATGGGTATATTTTTTTCCTTTTTCTTTTTTGGTCACAGGTTATTATCCGTGTTGCGCTTCCCTGTTATTTGAAAACAGCTGACATGATATTTTGTATTGGATAGAATTAATTACTTCATTTTTGTTAAATAAAAATTTAAAAAATAAAAAATAAAAATTTAAATTAAAGATGAATGGTTTATTAAATATTTGTCTTTGATGAATGAGACAACATGATTACAGGACAATGGGGGTTCATCAAGAGACATACACTGCAAATAATAAAAAAATTTATCCAGTGAAAAATGTATCAGAAAGTTGATGGAAAATTACATTTCACACTTTGAAAAACAACTACAACTTTCACATAAGTTGTAAAATTGTTTTCTCTACAACTACTTTTCCAGAAAAATGCTCGCTTTTTCCAGAATCTAAATTGAAAATTGTTGTAAAAATTAAGTCACCAATTGACTTTTTATTAATGCAATTTTCCATCAACTTTCAGATTTTGTAGAAATTCAACTTTCTACATCAGTTTCCAGTAAATATGTGAACATTTTATGTTGATTTATATTTAGTATTTGTAATTAAAATTTTATTTTTTGTTTATTTAGAGTTTGGTTCACGTGTTAAAGAATCGGAGAAGTCTAACTGAACCGGAAGTTCGCTATTACATCAAGCAATTAGTGGCTGGAGTACAGTATATTCATAGTCAGAATGTAATCCACAGAGATCTCAAACTAGGGAACATGTTCTTATCCGAAGATATGGTTGTAAAGATCGGTGACTTTGGACTGGCAGCTAAGGTCGAGCAAATCGGCTCAGAGAAAATGCAAGTTTCAAGTTTTTTTTTTTTTATTACTCTTAATTATTATTAACTATTTTTTTTATTTTTTTAACAGAAGTATTTGTGGTACTCCTAACTACATCGCTCCTGAGGTCCTCGATAAACAGGGCTACGATTGTGGCGCTGATGTGTGGGCAATCGGATGTATTATGTGAGTATTTCAGTCTTTTAGATTATAAATTTTATTTTACAAATATTTTTTTTTTAAGGTATGCAATGTTAGTCGGACAACCACCGTTCGAAACGAACACGTTAAAGGAAACGTATGCACGAATCGCCAGCAACAAATACGTGATACCGCCATTAATATCGAGCGATGCTCGTTCGTTGATCAGTAGTTTACTTCATCCAAATCCACACCAAAGACTCGATTTAACAAGTATTTTGAATCATAAATTCCTAACTCGAGGCTACATGCCCGAATCACTTCCTCCATCTTCCTGCATATCATTGCCAAAATTTCCATCTGGTGCTCTCATTTCAAGGTACGTATTTTATTAACGAATTTTCATATTATTTCGTTGCTAATTAAATCGTTTATTTATGGCGCAGATCTGCAACGGTTTCGCAAGACTTGTCAGGTCAAACAAATAGTTTAACTAGTGAATTTAAGAAGTTTACGAGAACCGTTTCTCAGTTGTGTTTGAGCGGGTCTAAAAATGAAACGAAGGTATTAAATTTAGTTTGATGTTTGGAGATTGAGAAATAATTTTTTCGCGTTGGATTTAGCTGAGTTTGAAGGATAAAAGTCAACCAAAGAGGAAAGAAAATGGTTTTCAAAGCAGTATTCGTCAGAAATTGAATACGGTTTTGGGAACAGGTAAAATAAGAAACCGGTTTGTAATCTATGAAGCACTTTGTTGATTTTTTTTTTTTTTTTTTTTAAATTTTAATTTCAGCAAAAAAACCGAAAACTTTAACTGCCGCAATTCTCTACGAGCATTTGTCTAATGGTTTAGATGAAATGTCTGAAGGTAATGTTCAGTGTTTATCAGTGAAACCACTAAATGTTTTGATAATGACGTTTTTTTTAAATTATGCATTTAGGTTCTGCTAAGTGGAAGAGTAATGTAGATAATGCAAATGTTCTGTTTGTTATCAAATGGATCGATTATTCAAACAAGTACGGCTTTGGCTTCCAATTATCAGACCAAAGTGTCGGTGTTTTATTTAACGACGGGTCGAAGATTAGTTATTCACCCGATCGCACGTAAGAATTCACTATTGTTTGAATTTGTGTATTTTATTTTTAAAAATTTTTTTATTGTTAATGATTTTAGGAGAGTTGAATTTCACGATTGTGAAGGTAAAGTTATGGTGCATTCCTCGAGTTCCGTGCCTGTGACGGTTCACGATCATTATACATTGCTCAAATATTTTGCCAAATATATGGACGAAAATTTAACTGAAGTAATTTATGCGTGTTTAGTACAAACTGTGATAATTATTGTTTATTTTATGTATTTTTTTTTAAAGGGTGGAACTATGTTGTCTTCTGACTGCAAACGATGCGATTTGATTCCAGTGATGCAAAGATGGGTTAGAACGACCAAAGCTATTTTAATGCAACTCAGTTCAGGAACTATTCAGGTTTGTTTATTTCTAATTCTAAATAATAAAAAAATAATTATTTTTTAATTTATTAAAATATGTTTATTTTTAGGTTAATTTCTTTAAAGACCACACGAAAATCATCTTAAGTGACAGTCATCAAGGATTGTTAGTGACATTTATCGATGAAACCAGAGTCTCGAAGACATTTTTACTGGCGAGACTTATCCAAGATGGTTGTCCGTCATTGATTTATCAAAGACTGGTGCACGCTCGCAGCATGCTCAGGGATTTCGCTCAATTTGAAAGCACCGAAGTTTAAGTTGTAAATGACGATTACGATGACATTTTTTTATTTAAGGCGAAGTTTTTAGTTTTTTCTTTTTACGGAGTTATTTTAAGCTGTAATGTGATAGCGATAGTTTAAGAGAAAATTTATTTTTTTTCTACTGACACTAAAAATAATGAAAAAAAAAATAAAAAAATAAATGTCTTGTTATCTATCTTATAAATAAGCTTTAATCTAAGTAATTATATTTCCAAAAATAAGTATTGATATAAACCGGTGAAGTTGAACTGTTAAATCCAGCTATTTTTCTAGAAAAAAAAAAAAAAAACATTTTTATTTTTCTTCCTCCAAAGTTTCATTGTACAGCATAGAGATAAGGCAGCTCTTTCAAAATATTTCTAGTTAATTGTGCAGTTTGAAAATGAAAATAAATGTTGGATTGAAACAAAATCGATTCAATTTAGTGATTGACAGTTTTAGTGATTGACAGCTTTGAAATATTGCAAAGCTTCGTAAAAGATCTGCTCAAAATGAATATATTGTCAATAGATGTCGCTAGTTGTCACACAAAGTGCTGCACTCTGGCGAGCAAAAGATGAACTCACATAAAATGTGCATTTCGTCTTATTGGTCGTTGCTATGAAGGTTCTTGATAATCTTAAGCAGTTTCACATCAATTTAGAGTTCAACGTTCCTTTTATTTGCAGTCCCTCGAAGAAAAGAGAAGGAAATTCGATTCATGTAAGCCATCGTGATGAGTCATTCACTTTTTTTTTTATCTTTATTAAATATACTCGTAGTGACGCATACATTTTTCGAACGAAATTTCTTGGCAGTGGGACCGGATTAAAAAAGTGGCATGAATTTTGGCTGCCATTTAGCGCTACTAATCATCAAAGAAACCAGGTCAAGTTCAAGAGATTTTGCACACTTGGATGCATGTTTTGTTTAAATCATGCAGGTTAATTGGGTATTTATTGCACACATCCGACAAATTTCCAGTTTAGACATTTCCGCACTTTGAAGGTCTGAGCGAGTTGATGGCAGCGTGAAATTGGCAAGTGAAACCACAAAAACTTAACCATCGGATCGCGATTACTCAATCTTTTGCAAATTGGAAATTGCACTATTGTCTCGCAATCATCTTGTCAAAATTCGAACTTTGATCTTGGTAAGAAACAGAAAAATCCTCGCGATAACGTCAATGTCTGTGATCCTGAATTTTTGTGTTGGAAAATATCTTGAAACGAGTTTATGAATCGAGTTCGTGGCATGATAAGTTTTATTACGGTGATTGGTGTACGATAAAAAGTGATTAGATGAAATAACGTTGTTTAAAAGACGCATCAAAAAGTGGAAGAACTTGAACTCGATTTGTTTTAAATGCAATTCAGGGCTTTCGGCCTGTTCTATTATACAGCTGGTATCATTCATTTAGATTAACATTTGTTGACTCGTGTGCTTACCACCTGTTAGAAAAATAATACAGTTAAAAAAAAATACGTAGGTAAACGGGAAATAGAAAAAAAATGAGTAATACTCACTCATTAATAGATATCAGTTTTAATTCCTAAAAAAAAAAAATATATTAAGGGTAAAACTTGCAAAAAAAAATGGGTGTAGTCACTATAGAAGTACATTTAATTTAGCGAAACTCAATTAGTTCTAATTTCATTACTATTTTATATTTTGCAGGGAAAAAAGTGGTAAACGTGATGGAAAAAACCGGTTAGAAATACTGTGATTATCCCTACTAAAGAATAGGTATTTAAACTTTTTGTTGTTTTTTTTTTTACGAAAAAATTTTTTTTATGTATTTTGAAATATTTAATTTAAGAATTGAAAATGTCAGTGGAGAACTCATTATCGTCTTCGACCAACGGTGGCATTCCCCGAAGCAAATCGTTCACCGGGGAACTTAGTCACAAAAGAAGTCCCTCCAGCAACTCGGCTGAAGGCTGCGGCATTTTGGAGTCCGAAGTCGGAGTTCGCACCACTTGGGGTCCGACGCTTGGACATTACATGCAGAGTCCCCGGCTTTTCAGGCGACATTTAAGTTTTGGATCTCAGTCGAAGTTGAACAAGACGCCAAGGCCGGCGAGAACTACACTCATGTTTCAGAAAGTTTTTGAGGGTTTGAAGTGAGAAATAGTGAACAATGGGTTAAATAAACAAGTTAGTAATTTATTTTTTATTTGAATGATTTCAGAGAATGCCTTTCGGTAACTCAAGACGATATTACCAATTTAAAGAGAACTAGTGATGATTTATCAAGCCATGCGCAACAGGCAAGGATTTTGTTTTAGATTAACAAGTTTCATTTTACAAAAGAATTTTTTTTTTTTATATTTTTTATACTATTGTGAGTTTGAGTTGTTAAAAATGTTTGATATTTATTTGTATCGCAATTTCTTCAGTCTCCGGGAAAGCTTTATGACCTTGGAAAGGTAAGATCGGTCTTTACAGAAATTGCTTGTTGGCAAAATTCTCGCTTTGAAAAACGCATTAATTTGATGTTGGTCGAGTGTCATGAATCATGGGCGTCGTAGAAACCGCATTTTTGAATGAGTCTTTTGTTATTACTACGTTTTCTTTCTTCGTTGCTATTTTTTTATTTTATTAATTTCTACTTTTTTTTTTGTTAATGAATGTAGCTATGAATCAGAGCGTATTCTAATAGCATGGGTAGACTTATAATTTTTATTTTATTTTTAATTTTTAATTTTTTTTTTTTTAAATTTTTTTTTTTTTAAATTTCATTACTTTGTTTTTAACGAAGTGATTTTTTTTATTTTAGCAACTTAAAGCCGCCGAACGATACGTGAAGAAGTTGGAATATCAACTTTCAAAAGTAAAATGCACAAAATTCCAACATTTTTTTAAATTCATGCTAAATTTTATCTTTTTTCTTAGTTGGAAGAGCTTCAAGATCAGTATAACATACAACAGAATTTGAGACAAGGCATGAAAAACATGGCGAACGCCTACGTCACTAGTTCAGGGCGAGAGCGAGATGCGGCACTGAACAGCGTTAAAGCTGGATACAGGGAAGCGACAGAAGCGATGTGTGCCATCGAGTCGAAGCTGGAGAAAATGATGGGAACTCTTCATTTCACCATGAAAGGTGTGGCCTTGTTTAGTGCGACCTTGTTATCGAGGGTGTGAGCTGTAATTGTTTGTTTTTCAGGGATACAAGGCTTCGCTCGCTTGTGTTCTGGCGATGTGTTTGAAATTACAATCAAGCACAGTTCGCAGAAATGGAAAATACGTGGTCGGGTGCTGAAGAACGGTCAACAAACGTGGGATAGTCCTCATGCTACTTTTAAAGCCTTATTAGGAGAGATTTTATTTTTAAAAGTAATAGGTTTTGAATTGTAAAGGAAAAAGTTGTTAACTTATGATTTTTTTTTAAAGGCAACAGAGGTGAAAGGTCTCGGGAAAACGGTTCTTTTAGGGAATAAATTTTGTGAAACCAGAGACTTGTTTTCCGCTCACCCACAAATTATGACTGTCAACTTAAATCCAAGCGGATCTTTGAAATTGAACGTTGTGATCACGTGGAAGTAAGTTTATAAGAATTTTCTTTTTCGCAAATTTTATTGTTTTTTAAAATATTTTTAAATTTGAATTTAGTCCGTTAGATGGCAGCATAGACGAAGTTATGCGCTCTCGCGTGCCGTCGTCGAATGTGAACCAAAGTGGGCGACAAATGATTACTGTGTCGAATCCAGCTTCCAGGGTGCCATCTATCATTGGGGATGTTACACCACGATCGGTAATAATTTAATCTTGTAAATAAATAATTATTTAGTTTAATTAGTGCATTATTTTAAACAGAAATCCTTCCTTGGACAAAATTATCTCCAGAAGTTCCCGAGTCAAGATTGTTTAAGTCGTCCAGCAACGATGATGCCATTTTACGATTCCAATAGATGTAGTGAAATTTCTCATAATGCCAAAGACAAAAACTTCCAAGAAGTATTATTTTTAGATATTTATAATTAATTAATTAATTAATAGAATACTATTTCTTAAAATCTTTTTTTTTTTTTAATAGAATTTTATAAAAACAAAACCAACTCAGGTGATGCGAGCTAGCAGCCTCGAATGTTGCAGCGTCGATCCCGAAGAAGCGGACGAAGTCAGTTGCTCGGAGTCTGTCAGCGTTTTAGACGCAGTTCGAAATCTTTCAATGTGTTTGGAAGATATTCAAGGACAGTATCCCGAACTGCAGAATCTGGAACACCATGTGCAGCGATTGAGACACATGTTTCAGGTAAAAAAAAAAATGGATTTAAAGAAATTTATATTTGTTTTTATTTATTTTTACTTTGATGTATTACATAGAGGAGCAGGCGAGGATCGAATTCTTCCGATATGAGCACCTCGATTGAAAGTGCGTTGGAGTGTTTTGATTTTTTAAACACTGAAAGCGACGATGAAGAGGATTTAGAGTTAGTATAATGATGATTTTTTTAAATAAGAGATTTTAATAATAAGTTTTTTTTTTTTTATATAATAAAAACAGTGCTACAAATTGTGATAGTTCGGGGGAAGTAGAATTGGCGGGAAAGGCGTCCGATTCGGGCGTTGGATCTCTCACTCATCAAACGACATTTGATCAGAATCATGATAATCAATCACTAAGGTGTAAAAGTCCCTTATCCAGCACTGACCAGTTGGACCTTGCATTGGTCATTCATTTATCATATTGTCAACATTTGGCAGAAGTAATTTTTAAACCTATATAACACGAGTAAAACATTTTTTTAAACCATTTATTAATTTATTTTAGTGTTTGGGTTCGTTCGGACCACTTAAGTGTAAAGAAATATACGCGTTGGAGAAGCTCAAAAAACAAATGCCTATTTTAGAAACCATTATTGAATCAATAAATTCTTCCAAAGAAGATAGAAAACAAATTAACGGTAAATAAAAAATAAATTTCACACTCGTGCAGTTTTAAATTAATATTGGTTTAGGATCCGATGTGTTATCGGAAAATTCAGAGACGCAATTAATTTGGAGTCACTGTTCGGAACAAAGCAGTGGATTTTGCATTCCAGCGTGTCAAATGTTGACAAATCTTGTAGAGTTGTGTCAGCCACAATTGCATAACAAGTCGCCCGCATTCATAGCAGCAGGTAAACAAAGACCAATCGCCAAATTTTTAATTTTTTTTGACCGTAGTTCTTTTTATTAGTTGCCAAATTACTGATAACCAAAATCCTCGACGCATCGAGGTTTGATCCAGAAGCGCTGGTGACAGTTTTCCAATTCAAAACCTACTTCCAAACTGTAAATAACTTCGATTTCGAGAAACTCGTCGCCACTCTAGCTGAAGAAGTTCGCGTCACCGAAGTTCTCGTATCGTACGACGTTCCTGCCATTTTGGAAACGCTATCCAACTTGGCGACGACTCTTCCTAGTCCCCGCTGCTTGCAAACCGCATCTCAGCTGCTATTGGTTCCGCACCACAACATCCAACTCGCAGTGCAGAATTTTCTGCAGAAATGCGCTTCGTCGACATCTCTTAGAAAAACAGTAAGAAAAACATTAGAAAATGAAAAATAAAAGCATTTTACTCACACTTCTACATTTTTTTCAAGGTTTTAAACGTCTTTATCGAGGCCCTTGAATCGGAAAGTTCGTTAACGAGGCAATGCGCATGCTTAGCAATGGTGCACTTGAAATCAACGGAATGCATCAGTTTGTTGGCTTATTTATACCAAACGGACCAATGCGCAAATGTTCGTGGTGCAGCGAAGGAAGCACTTCTATCTTTTGGTTAGATTTTTGAAAAAATAACAAACGTTTACGATTAAAATTATTAATTTAAAAAATAATTTTTTTTCAGGAACTAAAGGTAGACAGGCTTTCGACCAATCTCAATTATCCAGCCTTGGATTCCACGGTTTAGGGGTCAAGTGATTCAAAACCAAAATAAGCCGTAATTACATATATTGTAAAGGCAATATATATTTTTCCTCATTTTATGTTAATTTTTTTTTTCCATTTTTAAAATCCCATACATCATTTAATTTGAATATTTTATTCCATATTCATATTTCAATTACCAAAGAATATTAGCACAGCATTGGCTCGTTAGATTTTAATTTTTGAATATAATTATACAATAAGTTTTGCTTGTAAAATGTAAATTCCAATGTTGTGACAGTATTATTTTAAGAAAAGAAACAGTTTGTAATCTTTTTTAATATTGATTTTATTCGTTATGCAGACTTTTCTTGTGATCTACTTATAAGTCATGGGCTTTATTAAATTTGGAGTCCAGTTTGAGATTTTTAACTCTTGAGATTTTATTTCATTTTAGACCAAAAGCGTAAAAAAAATGGTCCCAAACACCAAAACAAAATTTAGTATGCACAACTTTAGACAAAAATACTCAACAATTTTCAGTTCTGTTAACAACAACAACGCAATTAATTTCTTTTTTGAACACAAACAAATAGATTTAAATATGAATAATTAGAACATCGCGTGCACTTAACCTTTTATGCGTACTGGTTAATAAGCTCTCGCAATTTCGCTTCGTTTGCACCAGCAAATTCTCCGACCTAGTTATAAAATAAAAAATAAGTTGCAGTTAAATTTAACAAAATATAAAAATTACCCTTTGCCCGTTCTTAACAAAAACAAAGGTCGGCATGCACTTGACGTTGTAGTCTGCACTTAAGTCCTGCAAAGAGAGTGTGGAATGAATTACAACCTCTAAAACACCCCATTTTATCGATTTTACCTCGAATTCGTCCACATCGACGTACAAAAACAAAATTTCCTGACGTTCCTTAGCCATTTCCTTAGAAAAACAAATAAAAGAATTGACATTATTTTTATCTTACAACATCAACAGATTGAATTTGTTCTCACTTCCAGTTTGGGCTTAATCATTTTACACGGGCCACACCACGACGCCGAGAAATCAATGACAACTAATTTATTCCCAGCATCCATCAATTTGCTTTTAAAGTCGTCCTAATTAACCATTCATGCAAATATTATTTCTGATACAAAAATTCTGAATTCATGTAAAAAACGATAACTCACGGCACTCTTGATGTGATTCATTCTTATTCGGCGTCTACAGCAACGAAAAAAACAGGACTCGTTGCTGAAAAATTTCCTTCTTCGAGAAGAACCAGAAGAACGACTGACACTTTTCGACTCGGTTGTGGAAAAACTACTGTTCCTTGGGTTCGCCGTTTGCGCGGGTTGTGTGAATCGACGGCGGAAATGATTCGGCAAATCTATTGGTAATTACTACCCTGTACGACCTTGGAAGCGTGGGGCACGTACTTTGCTTTTTACGCTGTAGTTTGACGGGTTTTGTATTGTAAAGGGAAGAAGCTGACGTCATTACACTGTAACCTCACACTGACATGGTTGGCGCTTTGTTCGAGAGGCGAATATGGCGCTATTTTCGATGATCATGTGTTGACGTTTGATGAAATCATGCATTCTAAACCAGAGCAACCAACTGACGGGAAGTTTATTTCTGGAGATGAAGATAAGCAAAGGAAAAGGAAGACACGAGTGAAAAATAGGGGATTTCCACTCTTGTTAATGTTTTCGCTGATTGGCAATGTTGTTGCTTTGTTTGTATTGTACGACTCGTGGACGAAGTTAATCAACATCGATACATTGTTCGTGACATCTCGTTATTATCAT